>JAASFT010000827.1:0-12650 GCA_023333885.1 Globisporangium parvum
TCGATTTCGACGGCTGATCTTGGCTCCACTCTGGAGCAGCGGCGCCATGGTAGCCGTAGTTGAACAGTAACTCTTCGCCGCGCTTGATGTCGCGAGCCGCCCAGATCGTGATATGGTGCTCGCCACCAGCGCGAACCACTTTCGCGCTGCAGTTCTGCTCTGCGATGTGGTGGTTGAAGAACTTGCTCTTGTTCCCCTTGCGGATCGCGTCCACCACCGCGTCCTCATTCAAGTCGAAGAGATAGCTCACGCTTCGCTTGTCGTACATGCTCCCGCGCCGCTCTGCCTCGTCTTGAGACACCACGCTGCCAGTGTACTCGTACACAAATTCGCCACACCAAATGTCCTCCAGTACGTACACGCCCCACCCATGAATGCTCGAGAAGCTCAGGGCGACCCTCTTGTGGCTGCTCCCAGCAAATGTGCTGTGCAAATTGCAGCAGAGTCGTGGTGGTGGTGGCGCGCGCACTGTGGTTGCATCCATCGTCGTCGCATTTGACAACGATGACGATGGCAATGGTGTTTGCGTTGGTGGCGGCAACGGCAATGTCGTAGACGACGGCGACAGCGACGATGGCGGCGAGCGTGACGAGCGTGACGTTGGCAGAGTTGGCGCCAACGCGAATGCGATCGCCAACTCCACTGATCCGCACGACGTGCACAAGTCCGGACTGCAGTCGCGCTGCGCAGCAAAGCACGGACAAGCGTCGGTGCCGCAGCCGCCTCTCTCACAGCGGCAGCCTTGGTATCTGCAGTAGCACCATTCACGCAGCACACATCACATGTCAGACAAGAGCTCACGTAGTTGAGCAGCGAGCGACATCAAGCAGTCAAGAGCCGCGACGACGACGAAGTGCGAGAGCGACAGATGCAGCAACACACACCTGTTTGGGCAGTCGCGCGAACACGAGCACGCTTTGTCGCACATGTGGTCGCGCGCCATGCACGAGCAGCCCATCGAGTCGCACAAACCGTCGTGCTGGCATGGCTCGTACTGGTGCTCCGTCCGTTTCTCTTGCAAGCGGTGGTTGCGCGCGCGCTGCAGCAGTTCGTGGTGGCTGCTGCTCCGAGAGCTCGATCCACGCTTGAGGCGCCAGTACTTGGGCTTGGGCCGAAAGTACTCGCCACTGACAGACCCGTCTTGGGCTCCTTCGCTGCCACTGCCACTGCCACCGTGTCTGAGCCACACAGCGATCGCCACGCATGGCACAGCTCTCAGCAGGCTCGCGATCGTGCATGCACTATCACCGACTGTGAGTCGCATCTTCTCGACGAGGGCGATCTCGGATGCGTCGAGCTGCGGAGGACGAGTGCCCAGGTCTGCTGCTGCTACCGCCTTCCAACACGCAGCACTGCAGCTCACCACTGGGTCGAGGAACGTGCTGATCTTCTGCGCCACCATGGCGGCATGGCTCGAGTCAAAGTACTCGGTCGGATCGCACGCGTCTGCCAACGGCGCAGTGAGGTCCACGAGCTGTGGCGTGCCGACAGCGTTCGACACATCGCTTGCGACTCGCTGTCCGAGCTCAAACGTTCGTCGCCGCAACGCCTTTGTAAACTTCGTCAGTCGGCTGGGCGTGAGCGCCACCGCTGGATGTGCAGGGTCAACGCGGCGCGTCGGCTGCGGCTGATCGCTCCCGTGCTCGTGGCAGTCGTACGTGTAGCAAATGCGGCAGAAGAGACCGCGGTATGTCTCGCACATCTCTGCGTAGCTGCGAGACGTTCGAACGCCTAGCGACGCGACTGCGGCATTGCGTCTGCTGCTCAGACTTGTGGCGATGGCGGGAGTGGTGCTGGAGCTACTGCTGCTGGTGCTAGCACCAAGGAACTGTCGGCGAGCAATGTGGGACTCAAAGAACACTGGAGAAGGAGCCAGGCGCTCTGCAAGCGTCTGTGAGTGCGCGACACGACTCCGCTCCAGCAGCCTTGCCAGGCGCTCCATGCTATCTCGGTCACCGTCTGTTGTCGCATCACGCTCCGCGCAGTACCCAGGGACCAGCGTCTGCGCCTCGGCGATGCGCTGTGCCGCAAGCAAGCGCGAACTGTGAGCCTTCTGTAGTTCCGTGTAGTCAGCAAACGCTTGAGAGAGTCCGAGCACGCGCTTCAGCGAGAGGAGCACGCGCTCCGAATCGCCGAGCTGCGCGATGACAAGGCGCAACACGTACTCGCCGACTTCGCTGTCTGCTGGCGCACCCACACGCCGCTTGCGTGACGACGACACGCTTTCGCTCTCGCTCATGACAGTGCTCGCGCCATCGGCCGCGGTGCCGACCGAGCTGCTGGACGACGAAAACCGCACCATCGGGTTGTCTTCAACGCGCACGTTCGACTTCACGCCAATGCACGTGGTGCTGCTGCAGATTGCGCTGGTCTTCTTCATCGCCATCACGCGGTACTGAGAGCGCTGCTCGTACAACCCCGCGCTTCCACGCGCCATCACGAACTGTGCCACCACTGCTCGACCACTGCTGTCTGTGAGCGGCTGGATCTTCTTCCAGTCACCAGCCACCAGCTTTTCCAACACTGGGAGCACCATACGCTGTGTCGTCACTGCCATCAACAGCCGGTCCACAGATGCAGGCACACGCAAATACGCACACATGGTCAGCACAAGCTCAGCACCCAGCGACTCGTACTCTTGCAGCACATGCACGCACGCACACATGCATGCTTGGACATACCGTTTGCATTCAGCAGTGCATCGCGATGCAGTTCCAGTGCAGTCTTGTACGCAACGACTTTGTGTCTCGCCTCGCGCAAGATCGCGCTCACTTTGCGCTGACGGCACTGCTCGAGCAGCGGCAGCTCAGCGTCGACCAGCGCCTCCACGTGGCGGTCCACGTCTGCTTGCGAGCTGCTTTCCTCGCTCGCATACGCCAAAAGCGACGGAATTGGCTGCTTCGCCTTGCCGAACGTGCCCAGCCATTCACACTTGGCTTCGAGTGCATGCGTGGTATCTAGACACAGCGAGCGAGCAACGGTGGACCGAGTAGACATCAGCTCTGTGACCACCCATTCAGAATCGGTACTGTAGAATCTACCACGCACACGCATACACACACACTTCAAGCACACCAAGTAGTGAAGCACGACTGACGCACCGTACGCAGTCAGCGGGACGTCGCAGTCGGAGCGGAACACTGGCGCACATTGCAAAACATCGTCACGCAGCAGTGCTGTTGGAGGACTCGGCACGCTGACGCCGCGATACGCGGTTGGGTGGATCACAAAGCGACTGGCGTTCAATTGTGCAAACGCCTGCACCGCTCGCGCTCGACTCTTTGTCGTCGGCGGGGCTGTCGTGCTCGTCTGGTCGTCGAATTGGAGCTGTATGCGCGCACGCAGCTGCTGCTGCTGGTGCCGTAGTCCAGCTGCCTGCGCTTCACGCTGCTTCTGCGAGACTGCATCGGGCTTCGGCGCGAACTTGCGGACTGCAAACGAAAGAGGCGCAGGACGAGCCGACACGATCATTTCCACGTCGCTGTCATGGTTGCTGTCTGACTTGTTGCTGGCGCCAGGCACCCGCTCGTGGCGGTTATCCGTCGATGATGTCGCCCACGACACAGTATCAGCACTCTTCTTCACCTCCGCGCGCGTCGGTCCTGCCGCAATCACCTCGAAGCTGCTCAGCTGGCGCTTCTCCTTCTCGAAGCGAGCGAGCTCGCGCTCCTGAGCTTGCACTTCGTCGAGCGCGATCGAGTCGACGTGGAACCGCGCAGCTGGTTGCCGTCTCTGCCGCCTCGAAGGCGTGGCCTCGTCGGGGGACGACGGCGGCATCGAAGGTTTGGAGGACATCGATGACGCCGAATGTAGCTGTCGTACTCCTGGTGAAGGTTGCCGTGGTCGTGGTACTGGCGGTGATGGTGGCCGTGATTGCCGTTGCGTCAATGACAGTGACGACGACAAAGCAGCTCGCTGACGCTGAAACGCTCCAGCCGGAGGCTTGAATCCTGGCGCAGACTTGCGGCAATAGTACCGTCCTTTCGATGCGTCGTCCGAGAGCGACGACCGCGCCTCGTCCGAATCCACCACGCGACGCAGACGCGAGGCGAGATCGCCAAACGGCGAGGACGAAGAAGATGACGACGACGACGAAAGCGAGTCGTTGCGAGCGCGCAGCCTTGGCGACAGGTTGAGCACCATAGTCTTCCTCGTCGCTCGATTCATCGCAGAAGCTGGGCGAGCGGACGCCAGCGGAGGACGCTGCAATTGCTGCCCTTGGTGGCACTGCTGCTGATGATGATGATGATCCTGCGACGGACGTGACACGCGCTGGCCAACAGCGCTGTGCTTGTGTATCTCCCGTTTGCTCGTGTGCGACTGGCGCGGCATCTTGCCACTCCACGCATCGCTCGCTCGCTGCCCTCGACTCACGAGGTCGCGCTCATCGCTATGCACATGACTGTCGCCTCTTGCATCCCGCCCAGCAGCACTGCGGTGGCGGTGGCGATGACTCGCAAGTGGCTGGCGGCTGTCCACTCGGCGCACCTTTCGACTCGGAGGACTCTGGATGCGGACGCTGGTGCTACTGCTACTGCTGCTGGACGTACGCGATGAGTCGCTGGACGAGCTGCCGCTGTCGCTCTCGCTCTCGCTCTCGCCCGATGCCACCGATGACGACGACGAGATCTCGATGAGCTCTGGCTGTGACTGCTGTCGATGCTGCTTGGCTCGGAGCTGGTCACGATCTTCTCGACACCGCTTTGGCTTGCGCACCTTGAACTGCGGTGCACTTGCAAGTCCGTTTCGCGCCATCGCCGCTGGAGTTGGTGTCGTCGCTGCTGGCGAATGGGGGCGACGACTGGCTTTCTTGCTTGCCGCGTCGACTGCACGTGGTCGCTTCCGAGCGTCCGAAGCGCCAGCGCGCTGGCTGTCCGTACTGATGCGGCGCATTGCTTGGACTGGTCGTGGCAGTGATGCAAAAACACGGTTGGGGGTGTTGTTCATGCTGCTCATGTTGCTGCTACTTGCGCCGCTGCCGTTGACGCTGCTGTTGACGCTACGTCTGTCGGAGCCGCAGCGAGGAGCACTGTCGTGGCGACGAGAGTACGACCGTTGCGAGTTCAACTCGCCGACACTCGTGCGCGACGCGGCGCCAACTGCCGCTGCGCGTGCTTTCTTCGTCTTTTTGTTGTCGCTCTTCTTCTTCGTCTTCATCATCGTCTGTCTCTGTTGCTGCTGGCTTGGTGGCGCGAGCAATGAGGTCTCGCCACGTACGTCGCCATCATCACCAGTGTCAACGTGACCAGTGCGAGCAGCACGCGGTGCGCCTGTCGTTGGCTCGGAAGGGGTCGCACGCTCGGCGCCACCGAGCGACGCCACCATCTCTAGCGCAGTCTTCACAGCGTCTTGGAAGCTCGGGAGCACGGACGACGGCTGTGGTGACTGCGGCCATTTTGACGTCTGCGGCAGTGGTGGCGGCGGCGCCTGATGCTGACGAAGCGATCCAGGCGCAGTCTGTGCGTATACATGTGCATGGCGCCAGCGATCTTGCGAAGCGCGGGGTCGACGGACAGCGCTGATGACATCGTCGTCGTCGTCGCTGCCGCTACTGCTGTCGTGGATCACGATCGCCGCGTGCATGTGCTGCGAGTCTATGTCGAGACGCGCGGCTCGCTCCAGGCACCGGAGAGAGCTGCTGGCAGTAGCAGCTCAGCAGATAGATCAATGGGATCAATGGGGTCGATCAACGAGAGCAGCGCGAGCGGCGAGCCTCTGTAGCGATGTGTGCGCAATGCGAGCAAGCCGTGTTTGGTGTTGCAATCACAAAATGGGCTGCGCCATGACCATGCACAGGCTTGCATGCCGTTTGCGAGTGCACTTGACAAAAGTGGTGTACACCAAACCAGACTGAGTCTGGATCTGAATCTAGAACCGATGTAAAGTGTACTAGTACTAGTACGTTGCTGGTCGGATCAGATCTGGGAGAATCCGCCATTGTGTTCGTGTTTGCTATTGGGTTTGTCTAACGCGCAGATCATGATGGGTCGTGTATTCTAGTTCCATCTGTCGCCGCTTTTGATACGTGCTCAGCGTTTGGTACATATTGTGAGTGTTTGCTTCTTTGTCTAGTTGATGTTTTTGTAGATGCTGGCACAAAAAGTGTTTCGCTTTGAATCCGCTACATTTGCATCTACTTCCAAAATCTGCTCTAAAACAGCTTTGTGCACCAGAACGAGAGTGCACCACGATGCATGCCTTGACTTGCCTGAGGTCTGAGGCCTGAGGCCTGAAGCCTAAAGCCTGAGGCTTGAAGCCTGAAGCACCCGAGCCGAGTTCAAGCCCAAGTCCAAGGAGCAAGCGCCATGGCGTAGCGAGGCTGTAGTTCGAATTTCGCGGTGGCAGTGACTATGACGGCAACCACGACATCAAGAGAAGGTAAGTCGCCGCCAGATCATGAACTTGCACGTGCGAGTCTGACTAGTGCTGCGGGAGGCTCGACGTCGTCAAGACAGGCAGCACGACCTCGCACATCACTTTGCACAATCGGGTGACGGCTACTGTCTGGGAAGAGGCAAGTAGCAGCCCCAGATCTGAGAGCGAGAGCAAGCGACACCATCATCATCGCATTGATATCGCATAGGTGTGATTGTGTGTGTGCTCGTTGCGCCTTCGATAGACAGTGGACACTCGATTCGATTCGCCAGCGAGCGTCTCACATGCCACCATCGACGACTTGCTTCACATCGTCACTCCACTGCACAGAATAGCACTAACAAACGCACCAACAGAACACTTGCGTGCGTGTGCGCACTATCTAACAGACGACCAACCAGGACGACTTCAGCACAGAGGTCCTACGCCTTCTCTATTCACAATGAGCTGTAAGGTTACAAGGCTACAAAAACGAAAGGGTTTGGATTGGTGATCGAGATGGCGGTGGCGCCATGGAACAAAACTGTATGTCTACGACTCTCACACACACGCGGCGTAGTCGAGAGCAGGACGTCAACTGAGACGATATGCAGTGCCTGGTGCAGTCTGGCAGCAAGCGGCGTACAGATCCCTCTTGCAGGGGCCACAAAGCGGTTGAGTGACTTAGCGCCAGAAGATCGACGCGCAGTCCGTGACCTTGAGCTTCGCCTTGCTCACGTCGATCTCGAGGCTCTGCGTCGCGTTGTCAAACTTGAACGACGTGATCTTGTTGAACACGTTCACGAGCACGAGCGACGGCGCCTTCTTCACACCGAGCACCACGAGCTTGTTTAGTGTCTTCTTCGTCGCGTCGCGGTAGTCGTCCTTCACGACCTTCGTGCTCAGCGTCGAGCCGAGGAGGAAGTTCGAGTCGAGACGGAACTCAACGACCGTCGACTTGTCGTCGCCGTTGACGTCCTCGCCGTCGTCGAGGTACAGCTGACCGGACGCCGAGCCATCCACTGGCGCGATGAGCAAGTCGAATGGCGTCTGCTGCGCTGCGGTCGACGTGAGCGCTGGCTGGTGCAGCGGCAAGATGCTGCCGCCGCGGATGTGCACTGGCATGTCGTCCAGCTTGACACTCCACGTCACCGACTGTCCCTTGCTCTCGATGCGCGAGTAGTCAAAGAGGTTGTACCATGTGCCCGCTGGCACGTAGCCTGTCACGGACGTAGCGCCTTGCGTAAGCACTGGCGTCACGAGCAGCGCGCTGCCGAGCATGAACTGCGTGTCGAGCACCGGCGAGCCGTGGACCGTGACGTCGCCTGGGAACTCGAAGAAGAGCGCACGCGCGATCGGGATGCCCGAGATGTGCGCTTGGTACCCGAGCGTGTACAGGTACGGCAGCAAGCGGTAGCGCATGCCGATGAACTTGCGGCCGATCGCGGCGACAGACTCCCACAAGTACGTCTCCTGCGGCTTCGACTCGAGGTTGTTGTGGTTGCGCGAGAACGGATAGAACGCGCCGAGCGCAGTCCAGCGCGCACAGAGCTCTTCGGTCGTCGAGCCGGAGAAGCCGCAGATGTCCGAGCCGACCATTGGGATGCCGTAGATCCCAAAGTTCAAAATCGTCGGGATCGACCACTGGATGTCGTTCCACGTCGCTGCGTTGTCGCCCGTCCAGTGCGCTGCGTAGGCGCCAGCACCAGGGAACGTCGAGCGTGAGAGCACGAACGAGCGCTTGCCTGTGATTTTCTCTTGCGCGCCGTTCGTTGCAATCGCTTCCGTAAAGCCGTACAGGTTGTGCGTGTCGTACTGGCGCGCACCCGTGTAGTGTACCGAGCTTGTCGAGATCGTCTTGCTGTAGATCGGCGCCTCGGACTGCGCGTTGTTGATCCGGAACGGTGGGTTGTCCCAGCGGTTGCCGTCGTCCGTGCACTCGAGGCAGCACGTCGTGAGCTTGCTGATCGAGCCCGTGAGCGGACACGTCTGACCTTCCTTGCGCGCGCAGCTCGTGCCAGGGCAGAAGTTCGCGAGCTCGTTCATGTCGATCCAGAGACCGTCGTACGGCACTTGCTTGTGCATGAGCTCGAGCTGCTCGTACCAGTATGAGTACGCCTTTGGGTGGAAGAAGTCAGGGAAAACGGTCGGACCTGGCCAGACCTGACCCAAGTACGGCTTGCCCTTGGTGTCCTTGATGAAGATGTCCATCTGCAAACCCTTGGTGTACGCGTAGTCGTTCACGTCGTCTGGGATGCCCGGGTCGATGATCGGGACAAACTTCTGACCACGCGCGTGCACGTCAGCCAGGAGCTTCTGCATGTCCGCCGTCTGGAAGTTCACAGGGTCAAGCGTGAAGTCGTGGAAGCGGTCCATGTAGTCAATGTCGGCCCAGATGACGTCGAGCGGGATCTTCGCTTCTGCGTACTTGTCCACGATCTCGCGCAAGTGCGACGTCGAGTTGTAGCCCCAGCGGCACTGGTGGAAACCGTACGACCAGTACGGCTGCAGCTTCGGGCGGCCGATGAGCTGCGTGTACTGGTTCGTCACTTCAGCTGGTGTCGGCCCAGACAGGATGTGGAAGTCGAGGATCCCACCGAGCGTTTGGTACACCACCCGGCCGTCTTCGAGCGTCATGTCCATGCCGTTGCTGTTGAGCAGCAGCACGCCGTGCGCCTTGCCCTTGCTATTGATGCCGAGGAAGTACGGGTGCGAGCCGTACGTGTTCACGTTCGGGTCCATCGCACCTTGGTCGCGTGCCCAGAGCGTGTGGCGGTCGCCCACGTTGAGACGCATGTTGCTGTGTGTGCTCTCGCCAAAGCCGTAGACGCTCACGCCTGCGCCGACTGCGGTCGCAACTTGCAAGTACTGGTCCTTGAGCACGAGCGGCAGCTTGGACGTGTCAAAGAGCACAGCGCCGTCCGACTTGCGCGTCACCTTGCACGTGAACGGGTTCTTCGTGAAGCTAAAGTCCAGGTCCGAGTCCCAGCCGAAGAGGCTGCGCTTGCTGAAGTCCTTTTCGCCAAGCGCGCTCTTGGGATACAACGTCGTCGGCACTTGCCACCGCTTCTCGCCCTTGTCCGCGATCTTGACGCGAATGCCGCCTTGGATGCCGCGCGTGACTTCGACAGTCAAGTCTTTGACATCGTCGCCGTAGAGCGCTGTGGCATTGTTCAGTCCGAGGTCGATCACGAGGCGATCCTTCGTCTCGCGAAAGTTCTTGACTGCGTATCCAGCGCTGTTGACGTACTGCTGCACAGGCTTCGGAGTCGGCTGCTCCGTGATCTTGGACACGACGGCCCACGTCCCGGCCTTCTCGACGAGGTAGTTCTTGTTGTCGTTGTTGTCCCAGACGCCGTTGTTGTCGTTGAAGACGAACTCAAGGTGCGCCGTCTTGATGTCGTACTCGAACCAGCCCTTGTCTGCGCTGTAGTTGCCGCCGTACGTGCTCGGCGACATGGCGATGCCTGGCGCGGCGGTCCAGCCCTCGCCGGCCGAGTAGTGGATGTTCGGCTTGGTCCAGATCTTGGACTGGAAGAGCATCTTGAGATTGCCCGAGCCGTCGTCGTCCTTCACGAGCTCCTGTGCTTGTGTGACGACGCATGCGAGCGCAATGAGCATTTGCCCGAGGCGAAGTGATCCGAGACCGAGGAGCGTCATCACAGCAGGAGCGGTGGAGATGCTTCTGCGTGGTCTTGACTAGCAAAGATGAGAGTGTCTTGCTTGCTTGCTGTGCCTCGCGAGGTGAAAGCAAAAGTGAGCTGCTGTCAGACCCGAGCACCGACTGAAGCTCGAGCTGCGCTTGGCAGTGCAGCGCGCTAGCCCATGAGCGCGGCGCGGTCTCCGTTGTCGAGGTGAGAGCAGCCCGGCTTGCAAGCGAGCAGAGACGCTCGCCTGCGCATTAGCAGTCGCGTGCAGGACCGCGCGTGCATGGTGCGCAGCCTTGGATCGCCTCGCATTCTGGCGTGCACCTTCGTGTGCACGACTTGATTTATCGCACTGCAGTGCACAGAGACCAGTCGAGCAGAGCAGGACACTTGGCACTGTGCCCATCCTCTCTGAGTACGAACGACACTGGGACGGTCTAGCGCGGTTGTTGGTGTTGTTGCCCTCGTCGACGCGAACGTTGTGACTGAAGATCGGACATGCGCTTCGTGTCGGGGCAGGCCAGTCGGCTCAGACAGACAGCTCGACTTGCTGTGTGATGCGTACAATAAAGTGACCAAGTGATGGATTCGCATTGACCTCCGACAGTCCTAGGAGCGATCCATCGCGAAAGCAGCGCGCGACGCCCTCGACACGCACGTCGAGATGGCGCGGACAAACCTCTACGTGCTCGTTGTCAACGACCAACGTGTCAGTTTGTCAATCATCGCGTTCTTTTCGAACAGAACAACCAACGTCCTAGCATCAGTCGAGCACTCGCGTCATCGCTGCGGCAACTATCAGGTTGGCGAGCACTCGAGAGACCTTGGTGGATGCAAGCGAGCGACGCGAGCAACACTAACTGCAAGCAGATGCTGCGCACACAGCGCATACATGTAGTGAGTGGCGCTCGCGTCGACTCGTCGCGAGTCGAGGAATCCAGCAACAGCAACAGCAGCAGCAAGACGAAGCAACGAGCGAGGTTGTCCATAGCAGCAGAGCAGCAGAGGCACTGCACTTTGCATTGCGCCGTGTGAGGCAGCGGCGGGGATGAGGAGGTCGACGCCGACATCCTCGTTGCCGCGACTGTCTTCAGACGCACTTGATTGATCGCTTGGTGTCTCGCTGCTGGTGTCTCGACGCGCGTGGATGAGTGGCGTTGTGTTCCTGCGCCGGCTGGTCGGAGCGTGCTGACTTGCGCTGCTTGAAGTGGGGACGTGCGAACCCCAAGCAGACTCGACATGCGCGAGATCCGTGCCGCCGATCTACTGCAAGTGCAGTGTTGGTGAACCGAACGTTGAGGGCTACCTGAATCAAGCGAGTAAAGGCGACGTCTTGCGCACACTGTGCGAGCTCGGACTGCACTCGAGTCGTCTGAGCGACTCGGACTTGATGGCATGTGCTTGTGCTAGCCTCACGCAGGGTTCAGCTATCTCTCAAGCTCTGCGTCACTGCGCTGCAACACCACGAATGTACTCTATCCACTCCGCGCGCGCGCTCTCGCTCTCTCTAGGATCGCCCTCCCTCTTGCGCTTGAAGCGCCTTGCGCAGCATGATGAGGCAGTAAGCATCGAGCGCAGCGTACGCAATCTGCTGCGGCGAAAGCGGTCGACGCTCCCAGTCGCTCCGCTGCTGGATCTTGGACAGTGGCAGTCCAAGCACTTCGTGCACGTAGCTCGCAAGCCCGCGTTGTCGTCGGCGCCGGTGTTTCAACTTTGCAAGCTCGTACGTCTCGCATGTGAGTGCAGCGACGTCACCGAGCGGGCTGTCGCTGTTGATGTGCTGCTGGTGGTGCTTGAGCTGGGCGAACTCCGCTGAACTGGTCCCAGTCGCCACTGTTCCGTCGTGCGGCACCGACGCACTGGCGTCGAGCGAAAAGTCCAAGACGTTCATGAACACGTCAAAGCAGCGCGCGTCGGGGAACGACCAGCGCAAGCGCTTGATGTCGCCGTCCAAGCCGAAGCCGATCTTGACGATCGTCGTCGACGCAAACAAGTGCGAGAAGAGCTCGTCGACGTCTGCGAGCGCGAGCTCGAAGAGATCAAACAGGAACACGTGCGTCTCGCACGCGATTTGGAGGACCGAACACTTGGACTGGACGTACCCGCGGCCATCGGGACGCCACTCGGCATCAATGCCAACAGCGTCGACGTTCTGGTACATCAGTATGTCGTACGCGAGCGCAACGGCGTCGTCATTGTCGACGATCACAACGCAGTCGTCGGCAAGCGGGAGCTTGAGGTACTCCTTTGTCGTATCTTCCGCTGTGGCAAGCTCGACGTCGGACCGCACGCGCGGTGGGCGGTAGAGCAGGAACGGCATGAACTCGTCTTCGTGCTGCAAGCGGAACTCAATGATCGCTTTGATCGTGAACGCGAACCGGCGCGTCGTGCTTGCGCCGGTGGCATCTGCGGCATTGTCAGCAGCGTCTTCGTCCTCCTCGTCATCGGCGATCGTCTCGACTTCAATGACTTCGCGCAGAAAGAGACGACGCATCGTGACCGAGTCCTCGACGTCCGGTTTGAAGAACTGGAGCACTGTGATCTGCCCTTGGAGGACGTAGAGCTCTGCGAGCTTTGGGATGAGGAACGTCGCAGTCTCAAGCGAATAGAGACCGTCGTTGTGCACGATGTACCCGATCGTCTTGTCCA
>JAASFT010000828.1:0-12648 GCA_023333885.1 Globisporangium parvum
ACGTGCGTTTGTTAGAGCATGCGAGAGTCAGACGCATTGAGCACCATTCTTCAGCAGAGCATCGCATCCCATCATTAGTATACTACCTCGTGTTCCATGAGCGCTCACTCTCGCACGCGTGCTCGTCCAAGTCACCTCAGCGTGGCTTTGCGGGTCTGCTCCTTCTCTCGTTGAACTCAGCAAGGAACGAGCAGCGTCATGCTGTGCGCAAGGCTCCAAGCTCTCGATCGCAAGTGGCGCTGCTTCGTCGCGCCTCCACCCGCTCGATCGCTCGACCATACGGAATCGTGTGTGAAAATGCATGTGGCGCTCAGCGCGACTCGAGGAGAGTGCCGATGGACACACCCACGCGATGCCTCTTCGCGACCTCACTCGCACAACGACCGAGACTGCCGCAGATGGAGCACGACTTGCTAGTGATGCAGCACAGCGACAACAGGAGTGCGCTCCCTTGTCTCCAAGACGACGCGACCAGCGCGAGTGTCTCTGTGCTAACCAATGCCATGCTCTGGCGCTCCGTCACGCAGTTCGTCGATGGCTGGCCCTACGTCATAGCGCAGATGTATCGCACGAGCACCTCGCACGAGCGCTGTAGCAGCCGCGACAACCGGGCGTTCACGCAGCGCGCACAACCTGGCGTGCTGCCCCACTTCGCGATCCTACTCCACGATCGACGTGCGCTCTCGGCACTCTACGACCTCTACACAACGCCGCAGTACTCTCGCAAGCCCGCGTGCAGCTTTGACCGTGCGCTCGCGTGCGCAGTCCACGTCGGCGACCTCAAGACGCTCTCGTGGCTCCACGAGCGCTTGCCGATGCACGCAAGCTGGTTTTGGGGATCGAGCGCTCTCCACACTGCGCACGTTCTCCGCGCTGCGCTCGTGCACGAAGACATCGAGCTGCTTGACTGGGTCTATGCGCACTGTCCGCACAAACACTGCGTCTTCAACGCAGACAAACAAGCAGAGACTCCCAACGTCGCGCTCCTAGTGTGGCTCCATGAGCACGGAATCGTGTTCACGCCAGCTGCGATGAAGTTCGCAGCGCGTCGTGGCCACTTGGAGGTCGTGCAGTACCTCTACGAGCACGTCGAGGCGACTCGGAGCGCTGGCGCAATGGACTGCGCAGCCAAGTACGGACGCTTTAGCGTCCTGCTGTACCTCCATCGCGCGAATGCAGCGTGCACCGCAAGGTGCATGGACAGCGCAGCGAGCAGAGGGCGGCTCGATATTGTCGAGCTCCTGCACAGAGAACGCACCGAGGGCTGCACAGTCGCTGCGATGGATCGCGCAGCTCGGTACGGCCATCTCGACGTCGTGCGCTTTCTCCACTGGCACCGCAGCGAAGGCTGCACGACGCGAGCGCTGGACGCAGCAGCCGAGTACGGCCACATTGACATCGTGCGCTTCCTGCTCGAGCGCCGGAGCGAAAGCGGCACGACGCAAGCAGGTTTCTGGGCTGCGTACAACAGCCACCACCGCGTCCTCAAGCTGCTGCTAGACCGCGCGCCGCACTTGTGCTCCGACGAGCTGCTCGACGACGCAGCGATGGGCAGGTGCGAGCAAGTGCTGCAGATCCTGTGCGTGCACTCGACGCGAGGGTGTCTGTTTGCCGCCCGCGAGCGCGCGCGCACGTGGCGCCGCGAGCGTCACGAGGCGATCCTCTCGGAGTTCCTTTCGCCACTCGTGGCGTCCTGCTCGCTCGCGCAGCATCGCGCGGATGAAGCAACGCGGCGCTGCCAGGTGTCGTCGTCCCGCGATCGGAGCTCATGACGCTCATGAAGCTCTTGAAGCTCATGGTTGTCATTGCACATGTTCGAACACGCAATAGTAAAACCGAGTCAACACTGCGACAGTTTCTTGTGGTCCACAAACAGTGATGATGCACGCGACGTGTCTTTGCAATCTCCGAGTTTCATCACTATCGGTTGCAATCATGTGTCTAGTCTGAATACAAATACAAGCTACTCTGTCGATGCTGTGTCCAATGCAATAGTTGAAGCCGCTTGACGTTTGCGCGATTTTTGCACAGTGATACGCAATGCTAGTGACGAAAGCGAGGTACACGCCCGTTCGGATCGCGCCTTCGCCCGACGTGTCATAGCCGCAGATTGGTCGTCGAGTCAAGGCACCAACGGAATCGCTCGCTCCTTCATTCCGGAATCGCCCGCGCGCCGCTCGTTCAGCGACGACGACCGACCGACCGACTCGCTAGCTCGCACGACAATGTGGCGCCGATCGATCGCTCTGCGCTCCGCCGCCGCGCGCACGCTCCAGCAGCAGCACGCTGCGCCGCGCTCGCTCGCAGCGTCCTCGCGCTGGATGTCCACGGCGCTCACGCCCGAGGAGCAGGAGCTCCTGAACGAGCCGCGCGAAGGCATGGACTACGACGTGCTCTTGGTACGTTCGTTTGTTCGTCTACTCACACACATCGAGAGAAAGCGCTGACGCGCTGCATTGGTCGTCTGTTGCCACGCTCGTTTATGCAGGTCGGTGCAGGGCCAGCGAGTCTCGCAGCGGCGATTCGTCTCAAGCAGCTGTCGGCGGAAAAGGGCACGGACCTGTCCGTGTGTGTGGTCGAGAAGGGCGCGGAAGTCGGCTCGCACATTCTCTCGGGCAACGTCTTTGAGCCGCGCGCGCTCGACGAGCTCTTGCCGAACTGGAAAGAGCTCGACGCGCCGATCCACACGCCAGTGACCGACGACGCGTTCTTGTTCGTGACGGAAGACAAGTCACTCAAGCTCCCAAACTTCCTGCTCCCACCGGAGCAGCACAACCACGGGAACTACGTCATCAGTCTGAGCCAACTCACGCGCTGGCTCGGCGCGCAAGCGGAAGAAGCCGGCGTGGAGATCTACGCCGGGTTCTCGGCGTCCGAAGTGCTCTACGGCGACGACGGCGCGGTGAAAGGCATCGCGACGCGCGACGTCGGCATTGGCAAAGACAGCAAGCCGAAGAGCACGTTTGCGCGCGGCATGGAGCTCCGCGGCCGCGTGACGCTCTTTGGCGAAGGCTGCCGCGGGTCGTGCAGTGAAGAGATCATGGCGAAGTACAACTTGCGCGACGGCAAGCAGCCGCAGACGTACGGTCTTGGGATCAAAGAGGTCTGGCGCATCCCAAAGGCGCAGCACAAGCCGGGGTACGTGCAGCACACGCTCGGGTGGCCGCTCCAGCAGTCGGTCATGGACAAGACGTTTGGCGGCTCGTTCATGTACCACATGGAGGACGACCTCGTGCAGATCGGCATTGTCGTTGGCTTGGACTACGAGAACCCGTACTTGAACCCGTACGAAGAGTTCCAGCGCTTCAAGACGCACCCGGAGATCAAGAAGTACCTCGACGGCGGCGAGTGCGTCCAGTACGGCGCGCGGTGCTTGAACGAAGGCGGGTACCACGCGATCCCGAAGCTCACGTTCCCAGGCGGCGGGCTCATTGGCTGCTCGGCCGGCTTCCTCAACGGCGTGAAGATCAAGGGCACGCACACTGCGATGAAGTCTGGCATGCTCGCTGCGGAGGCCGCGTACGCTGCGCTCACGGCAACGGACGCAGAGCCAGTGTCGAGCACTGGTGAGATCAACGCGGACGAGCCAGCCGCTGACATCTCGAGCTACGAAGACGCGCTCGAGTCGTCCTGGGTCGCCGATGAGCTCAAGCGCGTGCGCAATGTCCACGCGGCGTTCCACACCGGCACGCTCCCTGGGCTCTTGTACGCCGGCTTGAACGCGTTTGTGCTCAAGGGCAAAGAGCCGTGGACGATCGCTAACACGCTCCCGGACTCGGCAAAGACCCGTCCGGCGAAGGACTTTGCGCCGATCGAGTACCCCAAGCCGGACGGCAAGCTCACGTTTGACTTGCTCTCGAACCTCCAGCGCAGTGGCACGAACCACAACCACGACCAGCCAGCGCACTTGCGCATCAAGGTTGAGCACGCGGAGGTGCCATCGAAGGAGTCGTTCCCGATCTACGCCGGTCCAGAGCAGCGCTTCTGCCCAGCAAAGGTGTACGAGTACACGGACGGCAGCGAGGCGAACGGCGTGCCGCAGCTCGTGATCAACGCGCAGAACTGCGTGCACTGCAAGTGCTGCTCGATCAAGATGCCGAAGGAGTACATCAACTGGACGGTGCCCGAAGGCGCCGGCGGCCCTGCCTAGTACGTTGCCATGCTCGGGTGCTCACGTTGCTGCGGCTGGACGACTGACTGACTGACTCACGCGTGTGTTCTTTTGCTCTTGTTCTCGTTCTTTTGCTGCAGCGAGCTGATGTAAACGCCCGTCTCGACGCGTTCTTATAAAGCAAATGCACACATCAGCCGCCCTTGTATCCTCCTCACCTGTCTCCTACTCATCCTACTCATCGCTGCTTGCTTCATGCGAGCGGGTCGGCTTGACACGCTTCGCAGAACTTGTCGGGCACGGGCGTGACCGTCTCTGTCGACACGATCGTCTTGAACGCCAGCGGGGCGAGCGCCCGCGTCATGCGCTCGTACGTCGCTTCGTCGATCGCTTCGTACGGCATCTGCGCATAGGCGCCGAGCGGGAGCTTTGGCAATAGGCTGATGCCTTTGAGCTGGTACTGAAAGTACGCGAGTGCGCGCGCGAGCTGCGGTCCTTCGCGCTCGGGGTCAAACGTCACGGTGCAGCTCACTTGGTTGTCGGCCCAGTACCGCTGGAGGAAGCTCGCAAGTGCGAGCTGTTCCCACATCGAGACGTCTTCGAGCGTCCGGACGCCGGCGCCAACGTCGATTGGGATCGACACAACGAACGTCGACTCGGGCGCTTCGACTGCCGGCTCGAGCGCGTACCCAGCGCGCGTGAGCGCTGGCACGAGGTTCGAGGCGCGGTCGAGGCGCATGCGGCGGATGTAGAAGCGGCTCTCGGGGTAGTGCATCCCTGGCGTCGCACCCGCGAGGAGCGAGACTGTCCCACTCGGCTTGATCGACGTCGTCTTGATCGACCGCGGGATCCCAAACGCGTCCGAGTACGCTCGGTCGTAGCGCTGGATCGCGTCGTAGCCGACGTTGCACCAGCGCTGGAGCTCATGGAGCCCGTGCGCTGCGATGAACTGCGCAATGCCCGACATGCTGCAGCCAATGCGGCGGTTCCGGAGCATCACTGCGTTCGTGCGCGGCCAGTGCGTCTGCCCAAGCGTGACGGTCTTGGCGTACAAGTACGCGAACCGGAGCGTCTCGACGTAGTCATCGACGCTCGCATGCGCAGCTGGGAACGTCTCGACGAGACAGCACATCTCGTACGACTCGAGCGTTTGCTCGAGACACGGGTTCCCGCCGGCTGCGCGCACGTCGCGGTCATCGCGCACGCCGTTCATGCGGCCGTACTGCCGCATGTTGTCGAGCCACGCAAAGCCGGGCTCGCCGTTCTGGACAATGCGGTCTGCGAGTGGCGCGTAGTCCATGCCAATGGCGGCAAACACGCTGTTGTTTGACGTCCAGCCGTACGCAGCGCGCTCGGGGTGCTTGTCGTAGTCTTTCAGGTCGATGTACGTGTCGTCGTCGTACGCGCCAAACGCGATCTCTGCTGTGCGTCGGACGTTCCCCGACACGACGCAGACGCCGATGTGGTTCATGAGATCGACGATCGTCCGGACGCGCAGTGGCGCACCGGCTTCGTGGTCCAGCACGGTCGTGATCGTCTCGTGGAGCTGCATTAGCGCCGCTGAACCGGAGCTCACGCCGCCAAAGCCTCGGATTGGCGCACCTGCTGGTCGAATGCGCGAGTAGTCGAACGTCGGGCGCCTGTGACCGACGAGGAAGTAGGCATTCAGGAGCAGTCGAACGGACTCGACCCAGCCTTCGCGCGAGTCGGGGATCTCAAACACTGGCGCGGAGGCGTCCGTGTCCTCGCGCGGTCGCTGGACCAGGAGCTGACCTGCGCCTTTCGTGTCAAAGCCGACGCCAACGCCGAGCATCGCCGAGTCCATGAGGAAGCAGAACGGCTCTGCAGGCGACGCGACCTCAGCGAGGTCTGCCGTCGAGACGAACGCGCAGTTGTTGAGTGCGGCAAAGAGCTGGCGGTCCTCAGTGATCGGCGAGCCCATGGCCCAGAGTCCGCGTCCTGGCGGCAAGAACTTCATCGCAAAGACCCGCGCGTACATCTCCTGTGCGAGCGCTGCGACGTCGCGGTCGTTCCACTCGAGCTCGCGAGCGCAGAGCCAGCGCTTCTGCATACTGAACGTCCCGTTCACGACGCGCTCGACGGTCTCGAACCACTGCTCCTTCGTGCCATCGGGCTTCACGCGCGAGTACGTGCGCATGTACGCAAGCTCGCCGAGTCCGTTGAAGCCGAACGGCGGGCGCACGTGCTTGAACGTTTCGACAAAGCTGCAGGTGCATGTGTCAACAGCGCAACGCAAAGAACGCATGGACGTGGTCGCTGTGAGTGTATGTTGGCGCGATGTCGCAGTGCCGATGATCGATCGCACCTCTTGTCGAGCTGGAATGGCGCGCTGTCTGCAGTCGCATTCGTGTGGATCAGCCTGCCAGTCATCGGAACAGCGAAGCGCGACGCCATTGTCCGTCTCGTGAAGCGGATGGCGTCGTTGCGATGGAGCGCTGCTGCTGCTGCTGTGTTGCTTGGTCGCGCAAGAGGTGCTCGGTGGCTGCTCGTCCAGCCCACGTGCTGTGAGGTGCTGCTTGCACTGCGAATGCTGCAATGCGTCCTATGCAATCGCAGCGTCTGTGCGCTCGTGCGCTGCATGCGTGCAGCTCGTGTCGCCACTGGCAGCTGCTGCAGCCGCTGGATCCAGCTCATGCAGCGTGGTGCTGTCGCCATTTCGTTTGCACCTGTTGGCATCCACGACAGATGGAAAAGCGGCTAGTGACGAAATCCAGGGATTCTTGATTTTATCACTATCGACACTCGAAATTTGGCGGCAACAGGAGCATATGTTGGCGCGCTTTTGCACAAGGATGGCGAGCAGCAGCAGCGGCGGCGACGACGACGTCGCGGGCAGCAGCGACGCCATGGACGCGCCTGCTGCGTCCGAAGTGCCTGCGCCACTTGATAGCAGCGTCCACGCAGATGCAAGTGCGTCGCATCCTGAAGACATTGCCGCCCATTCGACGGCAGCCAATACAGAGGCTCAGATAGAGCACACTCGCGACGGCGCTGGTCAAGACGACGATACGATTGCAACGCGCACGCGCACCAAGTTCTCGCTCGTAGACGTGCCGATCGACACGCTTGAGTCGTGTTTGCCAGACATCGCAGAGCCGGTACGCTCGATTGCAACATCTGTAGCGATGCAATGAGCTGACGATCCGACTGACGCACTTCGATGCATCGCGTGGTGCAGATCATCGGCAGCACGGAGCACGATCACGAGTACCAGCGGTTCTTGTCGTCGCTCCTGCCGCACGAGCAGGAGAACCTGTCGTTCCTGGACGAAGAGGACGACGAGTACGAACCGCCTGAGGACGACGACGACGAAGAGGAAGAGGAGGACGAAAGCGCGGAAGGCGATGCGACAACTGCTGCTGCACCTGTGCGCACGACTGCCAAGATCTCAAAGACCGAGCTCAAGGAACTGCTCTGGGACTCGACGCGGCATGGCGTCGCGCCGCTCAGTGTTGCTGCGGCTGCTGCTGCTGTTCCAGGACTGAGCACACCGAGCGACAGTGTCCCGGTAGTCATGACGGCTGCCTCAAACGTCCCAAGACAGCGCGCTGCGAGCGATCGCACAGCTAGTGCGCGCACCAGTGCATCGAAAGGCATGCGTGGTGGAGTTGCATCGGCTGAAGTGCTCGCGTCGCTCTATGCTGCGCTGCCGCCGCGACCGCCGGCAAAGCCAGCGTACCCTCCACCGACGTGGTTCCGCCGCGCCATGGACGGCGCGCGATCGACGCCAGTGCAAGAGCTCCACGGCACAATCACACAGGAGCAGTGTCTCCAACTGGCGTCGCAGATGCACAAGCACGTGCAGCTCTTGCTCCAGAGCTACCACCTCTATGCCTCCTCTGCTGCTGCTGTCAACAGTGGACACACCAGCACCAGCGCCGCTAGCACTAGCAAGAAGACGAGCAGCGCGATTACCAAGACGCCGGTGACAGCGACGAGCAAGACGATCGCGCAGCGTCGCGCAGCGCTCGACGAGTGCCGCGCAATGCTCCAAGAGCTCCAGACACGCGGGAAGCAGGCGCAAGCGTGCAAAACTGCGCTCCTGGCGAAGCTCAGCCAGTCGCAGCAGGACCACGCGAGTTCGACGTCGCGGCGCGTGACGCGGTCGCTCACGGCCGCACACGCGGCAGTCACGCATCCGTCGATGTTTGAGCTCGTTGGGCTCCAGGACCTCGACACGCTCGCGCAGACGTTCGAGGCGCAGTGCAGCGTCGCGGATCGCACGGCAGCGATCGCCGCGGCGATGCGCGAAGTCGACAAGCACGTCGTGCCACTGCCAAAGGCGAAGAAGAGTCAGCGCAAGCCGTTCACGCCCAGTGAAGACAACCTCTTGGCGCACGGCGCGAAGCGCTTTGCACTCGACGCCGACCCCTGGGCATCGATCGCGACGCACTTTCTCCCCAACAAGACGCCGGTGACGATCCAGCGCCGCTATCGGTACCTCACGAGCAGCAAGACGGGCGACAGTGCAGTGAAAGCGTACCACGCGACGTTCCCACGCCGGCGCGATGCGTCGTGGATCCTCGAAGAAGACCTGCGCATTGCGCGCGGCATGGTCGCGTTCCACGACGATGTGTGCAAGCGCTATGCGCGCATCGCCGCGACGTACTTGCCGCACCGGAGCCGCGTCGAGCTCCGGAAGCGCTGGGCTCGCATCCAGCGCAAGTTTTACGGCGTCGTTGAGTCCATGAGCCCTGGGATCGACGACGCGTCAATGGACTTCGCCGTCCTCGTGAAAGACTTGCTCGAAGACAAGCTCCGCGAGCAAGTGAAGCAGCAAAGCTTGGAGCTGATCGACGGCGAGAGCGGCGGCGACTCGGACGCAGATGCGAAAGCGCTAGACCGGCGCCGCGCCATGGCTCTCCCGAGTCTGCCGAGTGCGCCGCGTGACCGTGGCGAGGCGCCGCTGACAGCTGAGGTTTGCACTGGAAAGGACCTCCACCCAGCGCTGTTCTTCACGTCGTGGGCACTCATTCGACCCGAGACATTGCTCCAGCGCACGTGCGAGCACAACTGGCCGGCGTTCGTCGACAGAATGGCAGAGCAGCAGCAGCAGCTCGTCGCAGACCAAGCGCGCGAAGCGATGGCGCGCATGGCAGTGAGCACAGCAGCCGACCCGAAAGCCGCAATGGACCTCACGATGGCGGCGCTCAACTTCAGTGCCGCCGAGGCGCTGCAGATGTCACTGGATGACGACGGTGAAGATGGTGGCGACGGTGAAGAGGAGGAGGAGCAGATCTGTGACAGCGATGGAGGAGGCGACAGGAGTCGAGCGCCGAGTACAGATGTGTCGAGTCTGAGTGTAGTCGCCTTGGCACAAGCCACACTCGGTCCTGCAGCAGAGCTAGGTCCTCTGCCTGAGCTCCTTGCTGCGAGTTCGCCGACTGTCGAGGTGCTCGACGACGATGACGACGATGAAGACGACGACAGCGACTACGAACACGACGAGCTCGTGTCGTCAGACGGCGACCTCGCGAGCGACTCGGATGACTTTGAGCAGCTCGAGCTCTCGGACGATGACGATGAGGACGACTATGAAGACGACGACGATGACGACGGGAGCTTTGACTACGAAGAGCTTGCGAACAGTGACGACGAGGACGATAGCGACAGGAGCAGTCGTGGCGTCGACGACGCGACCTCGACGACGCCGCCACGTCCGATTCGGCACACGCTGCGACTTGCACAGCTCAAGGCGCCAATGGACGCGCACGCAACGCGCGTACTCGCAGCGCTCGAGCGCCGGCTCATTGGCCGCAGTGCACACGACAGCGTCGCAGTTCAGCCGCCCGCTGCGCGTCCGAGCCGCAAGAAGCGCATCGTTGCGCTCGCTTCGTCGTCCTCGGCGGCATCGACAGCAGTGCCGACAGAGCAGCCAGTCGAGGCGCGAGTCCCAGCGAACGCGGTCGAGTCCGAGACGCTCGCAGTAGGCAACGACGACGACGACGGCGATGTCCTCGACACGGCCGCGCTGCTGGACTTTGACTTGGCGACCGACGAAGTGCTCGAGCCATCGAGCAGCGACGACAGCTACGAGCACGACGCGCTCCCGAGCGACAGCGAGAGTGAGACGGAGTCTGGTCACACAGCGCTCGACAGTGTTGAGACTGCCGTGCGGTTAGTACCGGTAGCACCAGCGAACGCCGCGTCGTCCTGGCGTCCGAGCAAGAAGCGCAAGGTCGCATCCGTCGAGTCCGTCGCTCTGCAGCACCAACCGCCCTACCACCGCGAGCCATGACCAAGGGACCGAGCGACAGCGTGGCCACCACCAGTAGTAGCATCCCTGTACTCTATAACGCTAAGCTACTAGGACATACGCGCGCTCACGTGCCGTCGCCGACTGACAGGAAGCTCGACGCCCGAGCACGTCGCTGGCGCTTTGCGCCAGAGCCACTCGCACCCGCGGGCTTCTTCGTCTTTGCTTTTGCCGTCTTGCTCGTGGCCTTCTTGAGTCGCTGGCTCGCGCTCTGGCTGCTGCTGCTCAAGCCAAACGCGCTCTGCGAGAGGCTCTGGAGCACGAGGTCGTCCTCGTCGTCGCCCATGCTGCGCTGCGAGAACGCATTCGCGGCACTCGCAACGCGCCGACCGAGCAGCAAGTCCGCTGTGTCTTCGTCGCGGTCGACGACTGGCGCACTGCCGCGTCGCAGTGCCATGCGCGCTTGCATTGTATCGTAGTAGCGGCTCTCGGGGTCGAGTGTGCCGTTCGTGACTGCGTCGACTGCGCGCTGCGCGGCGCTGCGCGATGCAAAGCCGAGGAACATGAAGCCTTCCGCTGACATGTCTTCGTAGTCGTGGTGGATCTGTGCCGCAGGAGCAGTAGGAGTACGAGTAGGCGTGTCGGCAACTGCGTGTGAGTGCCACTCGTTGGCGAGCAAGCGTCGTGCGAATGAATGGACTGGTGCGAAAGCGTGCGCACCTTGACCGAGCGGAGCTCGCCGAACGAGCGAAAGAGCGCGCGCACAGGCTCTTCGCCGACACACAGCGCAGGCGGCGCGCGTCCGATCCAGACAACGTGCTCTGGCTGCGCTTCGCCACTGTCCTTCATGCTGGCGCTCCTGCTGCGACCCTCGGCATCGTCGGTGTCTGCCATGATGCGGCTTGTGTGTCGCCTTTTGTGCAGCTCGTTGCTGTCGACATACTGAAAACAAGTCAACGCACTGCAATAATGGCACCGACGACGAAAGCAGTCGAGCTCCACTCGCACGACTTTGCGTGGGAAGACCTCGCGCGCGTGTGTCGCGAGCAGATCGAGCGCAGCGCAGAGGACACTCACGCAGATGATGGCGACGATGAAGGCGCTGGCGACGACGCGCAGGAGCTCGCAGCAGTCGCAAAGGTCAAGTGGGACGTCTTCCACCAAAAGAACAACGGTGTGGCAGTCGCATCCGACCTCCTGCTTGCTACGCACCTGATGCGCGCGCTGCACACATAGAGACACATAGAGCTCACGCTACTGCCTCTGTTGCTACTGCCTCTGGATGGACGCTCGTATGATACCACAGGCAAAGTGTACAAACCGCGCAACTACTTGGTCAAGGAGTTCCCAGAGCTCTTGACCATGGTACGTCCCTTGGAGCTCCTCCTGACCATAGACTGCCCTCGTACTCTTGACGTAGCTCGCTCATGCGTCTATCTGTCTATCTGTCTACCGCGCATGCACACTACTCGCTGTGCGAATGGACAATAGGACCGCGACGTCGTTGAGCTCCTCGAGCTCGGCTGCGGCTACGGCAGCGCCGTGTTCCCGATCCTCGCCGCCTGTCCGAACGTCCATGCGCAAGTGTGCGACTTTAGCGCGCGCGCGATCGAGATCCTGACGCACCACGAGCAGTTCGACGCCGCGCGCTGCCGCGCGTTTGTCTGTGACATTGCACGCGACGAGCTCACGGGCGTGGCGCCGAACTCGGTCGACATTGTGCTCATGGTCTTTGTGCTCTCGGCGCTGCCGCCGGCGGCGTTTGCCGCGACGCTGCGCAAGGTCTTTGCCGCTTTGCGACCGGGCGGCATCGTGTGCTTCCGCGACTACGGTCTCTACGACCTCGCGATGATGCGCAATGCCAAGCGCCTCGCGCCGTCGCTCTACTACCGGAGCGACGGCACGCTCGCGTACTTCTTCTCGACCGATGACCTCGCGACGCTGTTTGGGACCGAGTGCGGCTTTGACGTCGTAGAGAACGAGTACTGCACGGTGCGACTGACGAACCGAAAGAAGCACGTGACGATGGACCGCGTCTGGGTCCACGCCAAGTTCCAGAAGCCAGTCGCTCGAGTGCGCGAGTCGTAGTGCGTCGTAGAGTAGTTCGTAGAGCCGCGCCAATACGAGAGAAAAGGCTAGTCCGCTGTTCACATGACGTGTCCTAGCGCATCGAACACTCACGCACTGCTCACTACGACCCTTCTGGCAGCGCCGTGGACCGACAACAGCATACTGTGCGAGACTACAGGACGCGATGTCACTGGCAATGGACGCGTCGAGGACGTTCAGTGCGCGGTGGTTGCTACGTCTGCGCTGAGTG
>JAASFT010000829.1:0-12645 GCA_023333885.1 Globisporangium parvum
CGGCGAGCGCGACGGGTCCAAGATGAAGGGCGAGTACGAGGGCGAGGCGTGCGGCCGCGACAAGTTCAAGGTCAAGCGCAAGCACTCGCTCGACTGAGTGGCGTCGTTGGGTGGGTGTGAGAGCGAGAGAGCAGTGCGTTCCGCTGCCTGTTTGAGCGAAGTAGCTGTCCGATGAAATGAAATGAATGCCTGTGCTCGGACCGACTGGCTACGAGCTGATTGCTTCTCGGACGTGCGCGGCGTCGTCCTCGCAGTAGCGCATTCGTCATGAGCAGTGGAGGTCGAGGCGAGCGTGCGAGTGTGCCTGATGTGAGTTCCATCACAAACACTCGAGTGCTGTAGATATGTTCATGCCACGACTCGATCATTATGTATCTAAGGTATCTATCGAGTCTTGAAACCGCATTGATCTCGAGCTGAAAACACTCCTCCCTCTGTTTCTGCCGATCCGTCGCATACAACAACAACAACGCCGCAGACGGCGAAGATCAGCGCTCGCTGCGCGTGACGACAGCCCGATGGCGCAGCGCGAGGTCGCGAGTCCGAACCTAATGGAGTTCGACGACGACTCGCCGCGCGTCGCACCGCCGCCGCCGTCGCTGACCTCAGCACCAGCGACGACTGCGAGCAGCAGCGCGACACGGAGCGACAGCGGCGGCATGTACTTTTCCGATCTGCGGCTGCACGATGCCGCAGCGCCGCCTCCACCGCCACTACAATCGCAACCGATCGCTGGTGAATCGCTTGTGCTTGTGAGCGAGCCGGCGCTGGTCGAGCCTGAGCGCGTGACGCTGCGCTTCTTCGTGTCGTGCACGGGCGTTGACGGCAACCTCGTCGCGAGCTCGTCGACGCGCACGGCGCAGACGTTTGTGCGCGGCGCGCTCAGTATGCTCGCGCAGACGACGTCTGGCGCTAAGACCAAGTCGCCGCGTGGCAAACCGCCGACTGACGTGAACGTCGAAGTGCGCGTATCGCGCGAGCTCTCAGCTGCGGCTGGTAGTAGCAGCAGCGCAATGGTACCAAGTGAGGCCGAGGCAACTGGCACGACAACGCTCGGGAGCGAGAGCTACTGGAGCGAGCGCAAGAAGAGCCGCAATCCGCACTTCTCCGTGGGCTTTAGCGTCGCGTGTCAGTCCCCTGGAGTGTTCGACCGCCACGTGCAGATCGTCGTGATGATCCCAGACGAAGGGCAGCACTCGAACAAGAACAGCCAGGTCTTTGGCTTTGCGCAGACGTCGTTCCACGAAATGATCACGATCGCCACGAGCGGCGCGTTCAGCCAGACGCTGACGCTCCCAGTGCAGTCGTCGGTCCAGGACGGCGCGACGGTCGTGCTCCGATTCGTCGATGTCGCGCCGCAGCTCCACGCGCTCTTTCGGACGCACCACGGAGTCTTCCGGACGTTCCTCTTTGCGTCGCCAGCGAGCCAGCGCGACGACCAGCCGTCCGTGTCGTCGGATGGAACGATTGCTGCAAAGCTCGCAGTCGAAGAAGCGGCGGAAGTGGACTTGAGCGTGACGATCCCGCTGCAGCTCATGACTGTTTGCCACGTCGAGCTCTCACAGATGCTCGAGGACTGGAAAGCGCGGTACAACTACAACCGCAAGCGCAGTCGGCACTTTGAAGACGACGCCGAGGCGCTGGACTTTGGTCACGACGTGTACCGTGTGCAGGTCATCTGTGCGCGGAACCTCTCGAGTGCGAACGGCGCAGCAAGTGGTGGTGAAGGCACAGCGGGCGTGAGCGCGGGCATGCGGCCGTCGACGTTCTCGATCGCAGGACGCGGCGGAATCATGAACCGTCTCAAGACGCAAGCAGGCAAGTGGGGCGGACCCGGCGCGAGCAACAGTGCTAGCAGTACTAACGACGCGGCCAGTGGCAAGAGCGACGGCACTGGCGCGCTCAATCCGTTTGTGGTAGTCAAGTACTCTGACGGCGCGAGTGGACCGCAGGAGTACACAGTCGGGAAGACGAACACGGAGTACGAGACTGCGAACCCAGTGTGGTCGTCCAACAAGTACGCGGCCAAGTGTCCGCATGGCAAGCCGACGACGAAGCTCTTTGTCTCGCCGTCGCTTCCGAGCCGCGTCGATGTCTCAACCGTGAACACGCTCAAGCAGTTTGTCTTCTACCGCCCGAGCGCGTTGCAACAACTCACGGGCGGTAGTGGCAGCAGTACCAGCAGTGGTGAGCTCGCAGGCTGGCTCCGCTTCGAGGTCTTCAACGAGAGCTACGCGTACATGACTGGCGTCGAGCACGAGTTCATTGGCGAAGTGCTCTTGCCGCTCCAGAGCATCCGCGATGCCATGACGGTCGAGTCCGTCGTCGTGCCTGACAGTAGCAGCACAAGTAGCGACGCGCCCGAGCGGCTAGCGTCGCCACGAGGAACGCGCCAGACCGTGTCGTCACTGACTCTTGTTGACTGGTTTGACGTCCGGTCGCCGACGACCGACGAGTGCTTTGGGCAGATCCAGCTGCGGATCAACATCTTGCTCGCGAACCCCGTGGCGTCCGACCCAAGTGACGCGACTGCCGCAGTCTCCGAGCCACGCACACAGCGCTTTGCGGCCGCCTGCGCGCCGCCGGCTGCGTCGAGTCCACTGGAGAACGACATGCCGCTTGAGTTCCTCTACCCACACGTCGTGACGCTGCAGCAGCAGCTCGCAGAAGTGACCGACATGATCCGCGTGAGCGCGAGTCTACTGCAGCAGCAGCGGACGTTCAAGTCGAGTCAGGACAAGAAGCGAGCAGATGTCCAGAGCATTCCGACGAACCTGCACGTGTCCTACTTTCGCATCTACCGCAACTTTGGACCAGCGTCGCAGCGCTCGCGCAGTCTGTCGTCGCAACGGACGCGCAGCGTGTCGTCTTCCTCATTCACGTGGCCCGCTGCGGCTGTGCCAATGGCGTCGACTGCCGATCTCCTCGGGCTCGGCGACTCGACGACTGCACTGACGACAGACGCCGAGACGATTGAGTCAGTCGTGCCACGCGCGACGCTGTCGCTCGAGGAGCGCGCGCTGCTGCCAGAGACGCACGCGACGATCACGTGCGGCGCGCCGACTGCGCATGCGATGGGGCTATCGGAGTACGGACTGCGCGAGATGGAGCTTGAGATCCATCGTCTCCAGGGCATCTTGGACAAGTGCACGCCGCGGATCATGACGTCGAGCGTGAGCGACAGCGCCATTGTGCCGGAAGACACCGTCGACTACGTCTTCAGTGCGATCCCAGACGAGGCAGATGACAGCAGCGACGACGTTGCAATTGACGCAGACGTGTCGACTGGCCGTGACGCTGCAGCTGCTAGTGGCGTCACGTCACCAACAAACAGAAGTGCAGTCGCTGCGAAGAAGTCAGCTCCGACCAAGTACTCGACCATGGCGGCGCGCGCTGTCGCTGGAGCCAAGGCAGCGACGCTGCGCTTACCAGCCAAGAAGCCGGCAAAGCTCAAGGACCAAGCGAGTGGCGACGAGTCTTCGACAAACAACACTGGTAGCAGTGGCGGTGTCAAGTACCCGACCCTGCGCACGGAAGCAGAAGACGGCATTGACCCTGTGACGTCAATCAACTACGCTGTGCGCGTGCTCTGCCGCTTGGAGATGCTCAAGACCGAGTACTACTTGCGCAAGAGCGTCGCAGTGTCGCAGTCCGTGAGCGGTCTCGTTGCGTGCTTTGTCGCAGAGCTCGACCTGTGTCTTCAGGAGCAGAACACTGCCGTGCTCGAGCAGATGAGCAAGATCGGCTTTCTCATCGGCTGGGAGAGCCTGATCTCGTCGCATGGGAAAGAGCTGCGCATGCTCTCGGACGCCTGGGTCGCGATCAAGTGTCTCGAGACGTTTGCGTTCCAGCTGGTCGAGAGCAGCGCGCTGGACATTGTGCTCGAGAAGCGCGAGCACGTGGGCTACACGATCCGCGTGCCGGTGCCGTCGCTGCAGTTCGCCTCGTTGCCAGACGCCCTGCGCGATGGCGCGCTCATTCCAGTCACGTCGGTGCTCTTCACGCAGGGCATCAACGAGATGCAGAGCCTCGCAAACATGGTCGGCCACTCGGGCGTGTCGATCCAGTCGAAGATCAACAGCACGAGCTTCCGGTCGATCGTGGAGTACTACAACCGGTTCACATCGAGCGGCGTCGCACTGTCCGAGACGAGCGTCGGGTCGCACCCGGACGAGATCCTGCGCAACTTGCGCGCGAGCGTCGAGGGCGAGAGCGCGTCGGCGAAGAACACGTGCATCCTCTTGCACGCCGCCGACGCCGTGCGCGCGCTCCACGGCGGCCGCGTGACGTACTGCAAGTCGGGGAAAGACCGCACGGCGATGAGCGTGACGCTCGAGCAAGCGCGATTGCTCGTGCAGCGCAAGCGCCACGTCTTGGAGGAGATCGCGTCTGGCAGTGCGACCGACGGCGGGCCGCTCGACGAGGTCAAGCGCGTGGCGAACACGATGCGCGCGTTCGGTGTGCGCATTGCGATCGCGGAGAAGAACGTCGGGCGACCCAAGTACTCGTTCAATTCGATCCAGCGCAAGCTCCTGCCCGAGATCTACCGCCCGCCCATGAGCACGATCCAAGACATGGTCACGTCCGTCACAGCGCGCGACTCCTAGGACGCGAAGGACGATACGTACGAGAGCAGTAGTTCGTGAGGTGTGGCTCGGAGTGGATGGTGTTGACTCGGTCGCTGCTTCTGTGCGTCTCTCCTAACCTGCGGCGCGTTGTCAACTAGCTAGCGACGCACACGCAGCTCGAGGTGCTCGAGCATACTGTTCGCTGCGTTGCCAGTGTCCTGGACATCTGCGACGACGCGTGCGAGCAGCTCGCTCGTTGCTGCGACGGCTTCGATGCGGTGCGAGTCCAGACGACTCGGTGCGCATGCAAACGCCGCTGACGGTTCACCGCCCACTGCTCGTGCAGCGTCCCGCAAGGCGTCACAGACTGCGATCACAGCGAGCGGACTCGTCGCGCTCACGACGTCGACAGCGCTGCGCACACCACGCGACTCTGTCTGCTCGCTTTGCGGCTGCACGAGCGCGAGCAAGAGCTCGAGCACGTCTGTCGATCGCTTGTCTGCTGCATTGCGTCTCACTGTCTCAACGTCTTTGAGGAGCGCTGCACAAACCGTCAGAGCCAGTGGCGCGGCGTCAAGCGCAGCAGATGCGCTTACGTCGCTGTCTACCATCGCACGCACAGCAGCGGTCTCGCGCGTCCATTCGTCTTGCGGCAAGCGACTGTAGTGCTCGAGGAGCGCGCGCAGCAGCTGCAGCACATCTGGCTCTGCGTCCGCAGCAGCTTCGTCACTGCTGCGACTGGGGACAGCGCTCCTGGCAGCTGACTGGTTCTCGAGGAGGAAGCTGAGCACGAGCTTCTCGCCGAGCAAGTGGATCGCAGACGCAGCCACAGCGTCACCTACGAGCGTCTGGCACCGTCCGCGCAGCGTCGCTCGCACGAGCGCGACGAAAGCCGTGTACGTCTCGATCTCCCGCAGCAGCGCGCACACCTGCTGACGCTGCGCTCGGCAGAACGCAAGGCGCTGGAGCGGCAGTGACTCGACATCCGAGGCGCGAGCGATCTGGACGCGGAACACTGGTGCGTGCGTCGCGTGGCGTGCGCAGAGTTGAAAGTAGACCTGCCCAGGTGTGCGTCCTGCCAGCACGTGCTCTGCACCAGCGTCTGTGAGCGCTCGAGCAAGAGCTTGCTGGAGCTCTGCGAGCTCCAAGTCTGTCACCGGTGCAATCGCACAGACATCAATGACTGGGGCATCAAGCCCAACGAGGCTCGAGTCGATGCGCTCGACCACAGCTGCGCTGTCGTCTCCACGCCACTCGGTGTGCTCGCGCAGCACTGCTGCCCACGCGGCGCAAGCAGCGCGCAGGCCGGCGTGGATTGCATGGCGCGTGCGCTCTTGCACGCCCAAGTGGAGCACGTCCATCGCACCAACGAGCGAGAGCGCAAACGGCGCTGGAACGACGCCACTCGGGTCGCGCAGCGCGCTTGACAGCTCAACATGGTGGGTCGACACCGTCACGTGGTCGATCGGCAGCTGTGTCGATGGACCAAACACAGAGCGCAAGTGCGTCGCCTGGGTCGTCAACACTGTGATCGTCGAGATCGGATGCTTCGTCATTGCTTGCGCACACATGTCTTCGAGCGCCGCAGTCGCGTCTTCAGAAGCACTGACGACGACAGCGTCAAATGCAAGACTCTGGTGCGCAGGTGAGACCAGCAGCAGTGTCTCGAGCTGCTTGAGCATCACATCGTCAGATGTCGAGTCATCGGCGTTGACCAGACAGAGGACACGGCGCGTACTGCAGCGCGAGCCCATGTGGCGCTGGATCTGCTCGCACAGTCCAAGCCGCGCGAGCAGCTGCGCGCCTGCGAGCGGCGGCGCTGCAGTCGCAAGACTTGAACGGTCGGCACAGAGCACAGTCAAGCGCGTGATCGCGCGTGCGTCGCAGCGAAGACTGCTCGCGTCGTCAAACGGCGACGCGAGCATTGTCACGCGCTGGTTCTGCGCGAGCACTGCAACACCGACGCGGGCCGTGACTTCGAGCGCGCCGGCATCGCCAGTGAGCGTCAGCCGCTCAGCGTGCGGATCGTCGAGCAGCTCGTTCGAGTAGTACGCGCTCACGTTTGCGGCCGTGGAGACTGTGATGTGCGGGACCTTGTTGCGCATCTTGAGCGATAGCGGCTCGGCAAACTCGACACGGACGCTCTGTCCGCGGGCGTCTTGCACGACCTCAGCGAGACGCACAATGACCGTGTCGCCAATCTCGACGTTCCGCACGTATGCCTTCGTTGGCCGGTAGTACAGCGTCACGTGCTCGCTCACGACGTTCGCATGGCGCGGTGGACACGCGCGGAGGACCTTTGCGCGCTCCGTCGCGTCCAAGAACAGTCCGACGTACACGACTGAGCTCGCTGGGCTACACGCGACAGGGTTCATCGGCACGACTGCATCGTCAAACATCGGAGCAAAGCGCTGGGCGTCGGCGTCTTGTTCGAAGCGCATGTGCATCTGCACGACCTTGTCGAGCGGTACGCCGTGCGAGTTGCGCTGCGCCATGCGCACGCACGTGGGAAGGTCGCGGCAGTGCATCTCGAGCACCGCGACGCGGCTCCCACGCGCTCGCGCGCGCTCGACGTAGTGCGCGTACTCCCACTGCTGCGTGTGCGTGTTGTCGACTACGACGACGCTCGGACCGCCACTCGCTCGTGCGAGCGCATCGTCAAACTGGCGCTTGCACTGGTCGTGGGCTTTCCCGAGGTGCTTGACGTCAAAGACGTAGCCGCGCGGCCCGACAAAGTACGTGTCGGCCGACACGATCCCGCACGTTAGCGGCTTGCGTGACGAGGCGTCCGAGCGCTGGGCACAGAGCGCTGCGATCTCGCGTCCGAGCGTGCTCTTGCCGCTGCCAGGAATGCCGCGGAGGATCACGACCGAGGGCGTGCGACTCGCAGCGCTTGCACGCACGAGGTCGTCGACAAGCGGCTCGAGCGATGGGTAGTGCAGCGACACTGGCGCTGGCGCAGGCAAGTGCACGACCTGGACGCGCGAGCGACTGCACGAGTCATCAACTGCAATCGTAGTCCAACGCATCGCACCAGACCACGCAAAGTCCGCTGCAGCATCGCCACTGCTGCTAGCAAACGGCGAGTCCTTGGCGATCCCAGACGCGAGCACGACCGGGCGACTCCCGCGCGCGGCCAAGAGCGCTCGACCGTGGATCCCTGCGCTCCGAAGCTGCAGCACGAGCGCGTTCGTGAACGCCCACAGCGCGTCGTCTGCGTCTGGCGCGAACGACAGCTCGTACGTCCACTCGCCAGCACATGCCACGCGCGCACGACTCGGGAGCGTCGCGTCCTGTTCGTCCTCACGATCACTCGAGCGCTGCGACGGACGCCGCAGCCGCGCAAGCACGCGCTCAAATACGACTTGCTCACTCCAGTTGTTCAGCCCAAACACGGCGAGCGGGACTGTCGCGGCACTGCTACTGACGGCGGCGTCGTGCTCGTTCGCGTCACTAAAGAGCGCTTGGAACGCTCGCACGTTCGCGACAAGCGCAGCGTTGCACTCGAGGTCGAGCTGCAGCGACACTGTGCGCTGTGTGCTGCTGCTCTCAATGAGTCCGCGGATCTCCCGGTCGCTCAGCTCGGTCGGTGCAGGTCGTCTACCGCCGCGCCGACTGGATCCCGTGCTGCTGCGCTGGAGAGCAGATCGCGCCGAGTGGGCACTGCTACCGCCACTTGGTGCGCTGCTGCTATCGGTGCTCTGAGCTGCTGGCGTTGCAGGCGTCGAGAACCGATGGCTACTTCCGCTGTCGCCACCTCCACTGCCAGACGAGCTCTGGCGCCGCCAACTGCCACTGCGCTCTCCGCGTCCTCCTCCTCCTCGCCCTCCCCTTGCGCCAGTGTCGCCATTGCCGTCACGAGCAGAGGAGGCAGAGGATCCTTGGCGTCGCCAGCTGCCGCCGCGATGCATCGTGTCGCAATGGATTGAGTGGCGAAGCAGGAGCGATAGCAGCGAGCGACAGAGTGGGGAGCAGCGAGCGAGCGCTGGTGCAGCGCGCGACGCGAGTCGAGCAGCTTTGCTTGTGAATGGAGCGAGTCTCGTTGGAGTTCAAGCACTGGCGGTAGTACTCGAGGTGATCTTGAACCATTTGTGAGTGAAGGTCTTTTCTTGCGATCCACCAATAAAACAACTTCACTCACACAATTCTTGTATTCGAACATGGGAGTGGTGCTTGTTATCAAGTGCTATCTTTATTAAAAGCGCCTGTGACAGATGTGACTACACCTCATAAAGAGGTCCATCATCACGCATGCGCTGCTCACACTGATGCAGATGCACGAGACGCACGAGATGAACCAAAGCCCACAGGACACGCAGTTCGCCACTATTGACGTCTAGCGTGAGCGCGCCGCCGCCGCCACTACATCGCTCGGTGGTCGTCGACCACCGTCGAGGTCCCGCAGCATGTCATGGACCATGCGCTTGCGCGAAGCAAGCGCGTCGCGGATCTGGGTCTCGAGCGTCTGGATGCCCGCTGGAAAGTGCGAGTCGACGCCATTGCTGCCACTAGCGGCGCCAGTCGCACCATGGCTAGCGCCACTGTGTTGGCGAGTCGAGAACGCGTCGCGCATTGTAATGAGACTCGAAGTGGCACTGCTGCTTCCGGCGTCAGGAGCAGCCAACGCGCCACTCCAGTCGCCGCTGCGTGCGAGCGCCAGTGGATCAGACGCACTGGTAGCTACTGAAGGCGAAGCAAACGCGCGGCTACTTGCGCCATTCACTGTCGTGCTGCATCCTGGTGCTGGTCCGTCCGGCGCCGCCTCGACGTCGTCGACCGGGTGCCCAAAGTCGCGGAGCTGCCGCTTGACGCTTCGGATGCGCTTCTCCCACTTCTCGCGCGTCATCGCGAGCGCCGCGCGCTTCTCTTCGACCTCGCGCGCGCGCACTTCGAACTCGAGACGTTGCGACTGCAGGAGCTTGCACGTGAACTGGAACAAGTGGCGCGTCGACGTGAGCGAGACACTAGACGCCGCGCTGCGCTTCTTTGCCGCTGTCTTGCTCTTGCGCGTTGCCGGCAGTCTCGACTGCGGCAGCTGCTGTGGCTGGTTCGTCGTTGGCTCTGTCGGCTTATCTGGCAAAGGCTCTACACACGGAGGCACGTCCGTGTGCTGCTGCTCTGGCTTGCCAGGCGCGCTCTTGTTGTCGTTGATCGCGCTGCCATCGCAGGCTTTGCGCAGCAGCGACTCGACCGCGTGAGCACTCTCTAGAAGCGACTGCGTGCTGTTGCAGTCGTTCTCTTTGTCGTCCGCGCTGGTCACTGCGTCGCGCTTGGCACCGTCAGGCTCTTTCAGTTCGACTCGCACGAGCTCCGTTTCCACGCTCGCTTCGTGCTCTTGCGCCAGGTCAGCAGTCTCAATCGCCTCGGCGTCGTCGCTCGCGTCCAGCGCATCAACTGCGCTGCGCTCGTCCTGACTGCGCATCTCCACGTCCGCGCTCCGGTCCACTGGCTCCTCCGCGTCACCGCCATCCTGCTCTGACATCACGCGTGGCTCGACATCACTGCCGACGGAAGCGACGGCACTGTCGCCGTCCTGCTCGAGCTGGATGAGCGACTCTATCTCGTCCTCTTTTGCAGCAGCAGCAGGTGCGTCAGGACTGCGCGGCGCTGTGTCAACTGGCTCATCACTGCGCTGTCCCTCTTGCTTGACGGCTCGCTCGCCGTTGCTGCTTACGGCAGCAGCAGTAGACGTCACATTGTCAAGTGCAGGCGCCGTCGCAACACCATCGCCGTCTTCACGTGCGTCGACTCCATTGAGCAGGACGCTGGTGGCGTCCATTGCGGTGACAGGCGCCTCGGTGGTCGCATCTGCAGTGTCGCTCATGGCTTGCGCGTCGCTCTCAACGCTTGCACTCGTGCGCCGCCGCTTGACACTCGCGTGCGTGTCCGACTCACTTGCCTGCTTGTCGGTGGTATCACACGCGAGCTCCGATGCTACTGTTGGCTCGGCCATCTGCGCATCCCACGGCTCGAGCGCTGCGTCGTCGAGCTCTTTGGCCGCGCTGTCTGCTATCATGACAGTCACTCGGATCGCACCGTCAGTAGTGCTGGTCTTGCGCACACGCGGTACGCGCAACTGTTGGGTCGCGTCGCCGTTGTTGCAGACATCGGTGCTCTTGCTCGCGCTCGTGCTGCGACTCCGCGTCGCGGGGCTGGCGCGGCTGCTGCCGACGCGCTGGCGCTTGCTGCTTGGCTTGGGCATTGCGCGTTGCTGGACCAGATCGTCGAGTGCGCACGCAACGCCACTCGCGCTCCTTGCAGCTCCGAGCGTCGACCTTCGCCCGTTGAACTTCGAGCTTCGAGCTTCGAGCTTCGAGCTTCGTGCGCTGTCGCACATGGTTTGTGTGGTCGACACATAGTAGCGTGGACCACGCGAATGGATCTTAATCTATTTCGCATACAGTTCAACGTGACTACTAAACGACCTGCACACTCAAGCTCAAGCTCAACGCACGCAAAGCAACTCACGACGTGCTCGCGATGGCGCACGACCGCGCGTTCCTCGCGCGCTGCGAAGCGTTCTTGCTCCACCCAGCTGTGCGAGCGCTCTCGCTCGCGCAGCGCGTCGACTTCTTAGAGCAAAAGGTCGTGCGCGCAAACGTTCATGCTGCTGCGCGGGCGGTCTCGACAGTCAGCACCGAACTCACCAACGTGCGCATGTGCTTGTCGTGCAAACGATCCAGGGCTTGTCGCCGGAAGAGATCACAGCGTGCTTGAAGATCGTCGAGACGCAGAATGGACTGTCGACAGTGCTAGCGCCTGCAGCGGCAGCTGCAAGTGCTGCAACTGGCAGTGCGCTCGTTGCAAAGCGCGCTGCGACGACGTGGACTGGCGCACTCGTGCTCCTTGTCAAGCGCTACGGCGTCATCGCGGTTGTGACGATGCTCCTTGGCTACGGCTACGTGCGTTTTCGTCAGAAGGCGCTTGAGCAGCTCGTGCTCAAGAGCAGTCTCGAGCGCGTCCAGCGGCGCGCGCGGCGTGCGACGAAAGTCGAGAGCATGCTCGCGCTCATCAGCGAGCAGCAGGCGCAGTACGAGCAGGTACTGCTCCATTGCCATGCACACCGTAGCGCATGTGATGTCTCGCTAGACTGACTGAGCGATGCGTTTGGGGCACTTGGGTCGCGCCACTAGGCGGCCACGCTGCTGCAGCGTCGAGTGACGAAGCTCCAGAGTGCGCAGCGAGCGGCTGAGACGCCAACGCCACTGACGCAGTCGGCAGCAGCACACGCGCGCACAACAGAGCTGCAGGCGCTGCAGCGCGAGCTGCTTGAGCTCAAGACCGCAGTCATCGACACGGTCGTCTGTCCGCCGACTCCGGTTGAGCAGTCGTCAGTCGCAACGAGCCCCAGTGCGTCAGAGCCTCAGCACGAGCACAAACAGACGGCTGCTGCGTCGATGGTGACGTCACCGGACACTGTTGAGGCAGTGGCACAGCCAGCAAACGTACATGACGCCTCGGCGCCAGTAGCCAGCACCGACGGTCGCAGAGGCGAGGCGACAGCAGCTCCTTCTTCAGCAACCGTAGTGCCCACGAGGCTGCCTGCTGTCACAGCCACTGGCAACAGCGAACCTACGAGTCTTGCAGCTCCGACAAGCTTGAGCGACAGTGGGAAGCTGATTGGAGGCAGCAGCGGCAGCAGCATCAAGCTCTCGCTGACACCGCGCGCTGAAGTCTCGAGCGCCAGCACCACGTCGACTGCGAGTCCCAAGAGCACAGAGGAAGCGGAGGAGGGTGAGACGTCATCAGTCGTAGCAGCGGCAGTCGCAACACCTGCAGCAGTGCCGTCTTGAGTGGGGCACGAGTCAAGCGAGACAGTCACTGTGTGATGCCAGTCGATGTGACTCATGTGCTGCCGTACAATCCCAGTGCGTTCGGAAGTGGCAGTGTTCGCACCAAGCACTTGTTCATCGCACTCACGCCACACACGCGGCTCGAACGCACTGCTCTCTCGCTCTCACACCCACCCAACGACGCCACTCAGTCGAGCGAGTGCTTGCGCTTGACCTTGAACTTGTCGCGGCCGCACGCCTCGCCCTCGTACTCGCCCTTCATCTTGGACCCGTCGCGCTCGCCG
>JAASFT010000083.1:0-44336 GCA_023333885.1 Globisporangium parvum
TATTGTATGGGTTTTGTGTCCGTATTCCAATTTCGCCCCAAATTGATGGCAAACTTTTGTCGCGCGAGCTCTATCCAGTCGTTTTGGACGCGGTTTGGACCAGTCGATACGCACAGCAATTGTGCATCGATAGGTGCTATTTACGGAGTCAAAATCGATGTATTGCAGTCGTGAGCGTGAGAAAAGTGGGTGTACGTATTTCAAATTCGGCCACCGTATTTAGGCTTGGAGGAACTTGTCTTTTAATACCTCAAAATAGGTTAAAAGGACAAGTTCCAAATAAGTATTTTTAGGACCTTTTCTGTCTCATTTGGTTTCACTATTAGCTTTTCAAAACCTTGGCACTCTGACTGCTGAAGTTTGCGAAGCGGTCAGTTATGTATGGGATTCCCAAGACGTGCGCTGCTCCTAAAGCGTGGACCAAATCGAAGTAACGTTCAAAATTCCCAGCTGTTTTCTAGTGTGTGACCCGTCCCGACCCGACCCGACCCGACCCAATCGATCAATCACCTTGTCGACACGATGAGCGCCTCTTACAATCGAGCGTCGGCTCGGCACACACGTGGCGACGATGATTGCACGACGATGCTGCACTCGATCGGTCTGGTTCCAAATCGCTCCTGATGCCTGCGATGCCTGCGGTTGCTCTCTCGCTCACTCAGATGTGCTTCTTTGTCTCGAGCGGCAGCGTCGGCAGTGGCTCGGGCTCTGGGAGCTTCTCAGTCGCTGCCGCCTTCGACTTCGACTTCGTCTTCCCACTCAGCGCGCGGTGCATCTTGTTCACAATCATCGCGAACCAGACGTACTGCATGAGGAAGAACGGCGCAGTCGCGAGCAGGTACCGCACGTCGCACGCTGCAGCAAACTTGGGAATGAGCACGAGCGTGTTGAACACGATGCGCGAGCCGAAGAACGAGAGCGCAAAGAGCGCGCCAGCGAGCTTGTTGTCCGTGAGGCGGAACCAGTTGTAGAACGGCGTGCTCACTTCGTTCGTCTGGATCCAGACGTACGGGTTGCCAGTCGCGTCGTCGCACACGTGCGCCTCCTGCACAAAGAACACAAAGCCCCAGACGAGTCCGAGAACGTGGTGCCCATAGTCCATCTGGCGCGACCGGTTCAGCGTCGGCCAGTGCCAGAGCTTGTCAGCGTTCACCATCGCGACGAGGTCGACGAGGAAGTAGGAGAGCGACACGGCAACCGACGTGGTCGTGTCGAGTCCAAAGTACGCTGTCACCGCTGCGGCGACTGTGCACACGACGCCGTGCGCAGCGTTGAGCGACACGATGTGGTTCCGGCCGCTCGCGCCAGCAGGCACGCTCTGGAGGATCACGATCCAGAGCGCACTCCACGCGCCGACATGGAGCGCGAGCCGCTGCACGCGCAAGCCGTCAATCTCGCTCTCCATCGCTCGCACGCACGCGCTCTTGCTCTTGCTCGTGCTCTTGATCGCTCGCTCGTTCGTCCAAGTGTGAAGCCACTCTGCTCCATTCCGCAGCCTGTACTGTGTGCAACATGTTGTCAATAGTTCTGTCTCTTGCAGTTGCTCGATTCAGCATACAAACTCCAAGTGCATTTGAAAATGTCGTCATCAAGTCGTCGTCTTTTTGGCGCGCAAGTGCTGCTGCGATCAAAGCGATCGATCGATCGCGACGCATTGACACAAGTCGACTGCGACGATCATGCACCGCGCGCGCCGCGTGACGACGACGACGACGACAGCTGAGAGCACTGCGCCTGCGACTGCAAGTGCAATCGACAGCGAGATGCTGCAGCTCGAGCGCCACGTGCGCATGCTCGAAGACGCGTACCAAGAAGAGCGGCGCCAGCGCGAGCTCCTCGAGAAAAAGTATGCGCGCCTCAAGCGACGCTACATCCGGCTCGAGCGCGCACACGCCAAGATCGTGCTCGAGACGCATGAGGTGCGTCCCGATCCATCTGCACATACATGGACAGAGCATATCGCAAGCAAGTCGAATGGATATGCGCTGACAGTCGACAACAACCCAATGGATGGATGGATGGATGGGTAGATGCACCGCAGTGACACCCGCGACCGATCCGCACTGCAGTCGTCGCCCAGCTCAAGCACCGACTTCCAATCGCTTCGTCCAGAGAGAAGTAGCAGCGACACTTCGCGCTTAGCACTGCCATCGCGCGACGCATACAGCTCGCCAGTGTATGCGACTGAGAGATCGCCAGTGCAGCGCTCGACTCCTGATGCAGACGTCATCGACCTCACGAGTCCGACGTCCCGCAGCACTCGTGCGCGCGCACGGAGTCCAGACGTAGCGTACGTCGACATGCTGCGCACTGCACGCGCGACGACTCGCACGTTGTCTGACGACTTTTGCGCCGAGAGTCCAGACTCGAGTCGCGGCGACGATGAGAGCTCGCGGCGACACATTGAGACAGCAAGTGGAGCCGGGCGCCGGCAGCTCGACTATGGACTAGAAGAACAGCAGCAGCCAGCGCCAACACAGCCGCTTGGCTCACACACAGCAGACATTGTCGATAGCTCAGTGCGCTTGCGCACGACCAGCGGTAGCAGCCACACAATCAGTCGCCCTCGGCCGCGGCTCGGGCCAGTTGACTCGCCAGACCGTCGCATTCGACGAGGACCTGAGCAGGACCGAGACTACGATCTCGGTCGTCGTCGCCGCCGGCAAGCAGTCGAGACGCCAGCTGTTCGATACGCAGTCGCGTCGCCTGCATCATCAGTCGGGTCGTCGCCGACGACGATCAACTCGTCGCCGCGGTCGTCGCCTGGACGCGACAACGACGACGAGGCTGCATCGTTGGCGCTAGCGCAGTACCTCCAGCAGCAAGAGGTGCGACGGAACGTACCACGCTGAGCCATGGCGACTGTCAGTTTGAGAGACTGAGAGGATGCACTTGTGCGTGCGTCGTTGGTGCAGAACATTGCGGCGTTCGAAGAGTACGAGGCACGCGCACGAGCTGCAGCAGCTGAGCGCGAGCGCATTGCGACGATGGCGTCGAACCAGCACGAGTTTCATGGCAGCCATCACCACCACGAGCATCATACTGCGCCTGCTGCTGCGTCTGCAATGGCGCTCCACGGCCGCGAGATCGATCCCGACAACATGACGTACGATGAGCTCCTGCAGCTCGGCGAAGAGAACGGCGACGTGAAGAAAGAGCGGTGGCGCCAGATGGCTGTGCAAGTCATTTCGTGTCTCCCGACGCATCGCTGGACGGGCGAGAACAGCGCCGACGTCTCGTACGTTTGTCTCGTCCTGCTGTGCAGCGGACTGGGGCGTCTATCATCGACTGATCCTCTCTCTCTCTCTCTCTCTCATGCACACGCTGTCGACAGTTGCATCATCTGCCAGTACAGCTTTGTGAACAACGACCGTGCGCTCACACTCCCGTGTGCTCACGTCTTTCACGAAGGTGCGCACTTGTGCATCGCTCTCCACCGACTTGCCTGCCTAGTCCACGTGCTCACTTGCGTGTGCTACGCTGCGGACGCGAACAGAGTGCGTGGACAGTTGGATCCGCGAGAACAACAGCTGCCCGCTCTGCAAGCTCGAGATCGTCCCAGTGTGAGCGAGCGATCAGCAGTAGTGTATAGTAGTATATGCTGAGGACAGGAAGCTGTCCGTCGTGTGTACCTGCGCACGTCCCGTGTGCAATGTGAACGCAGCCGTCGCACTGGCAGTCGCTCGTAGTAGTCTCTCTACACCTTACTGCTTGAACCGGAAGCGATCGAGCGACGCGAGGACCGACGGTGTCGACACGTGCACAGCGCGAGGCGCATCGTCATCAGCGACGACGTTGCGGCGTGGTGGCAACGACTGCTTGGTCGCGACGAGGCAGCTACCACGAGCAATGACGCTGCTCGGTTGACTAGCAGACGCGTCGCCGGTGTCTGCAGCAGCAGACCACTCAGCCTCAGGCTCAGCAGTTGGCGACCTCGACAGCGTACGATCTGATGATACTGGACTCGTCTCGGCGCGACTTGCGGCGTGTGTTGTCTTGAGCGCTCTCTCGCTTGAGCTCCAGGTACCACTGCGCTGTGACGTCTCGACGTGGACGTACTGCTGCATCCGCGGTGCTGCTGTTCGCTGGTGGCGCTGGTGGCCATACAGCCCTGTGTGCTGCTTGCCATGGCGATGGCTCATTGCTCCAGCGGCTTTCCGCTTCAGCGACTGCTGCTGGAGCATCGAGCCTGCGCGCATCATGCGAGCGAACGCATTCTCCTTCACCACCGGCGCCGGTACTGTTGACGCAGAGGATGCTGCTCCTGGTCTTACTGGCGACGTCGTACCGCGCGGTGGTGTACAGTTCTCCTTGTTCTCCACCACGACAGTGTGCGTCTTGGCTTCGACTGGCGAGAGCGAGATGCTCTGTGCGACGTCCACTTCGAGCGGCTCTTGGCTCTCAAAGCTCGATGGCGACGGCGGTAAGGCCAGCCCATCGACACTATTCGTCTCGGACTCGTTGATCACTTTCGACGACACGCTCGTAGCCTGTGCAGCAAAGAACCTGCTCACAACGAGCGAAGTCGTCTCGAGCGAGCGCGGTGGCGGCGCTGACGCACGTGTTTGCGCCTGGAGCAGCGCAGCGATCGAAGGCGCAGGTGGCGCTGACGTCCGTCCAAACGAGTTTGGCAGGCGTCGACCATGCAGCGGCGTGTTCGCATGTGCCGTTGCTGCTGCGCTCTGTCGATTCGTCTGGAAGAACGACGGCCGAACGAGTCCAGTGGCAACTGGTGCACGCATTGCCGGAGTGTTCCGGGCAACAGGCGGCGGCACAGGCGTCGTGCGCATCGGGAACCGCTCCATCGTGATCGGGTCCATGTCGCCATGCGCAATCGCAGTCGCGACGTCGTTCGTGAGCATGGGACCGAGGAAGTCCATCGCGTCAGGGTCTGTCGTCTCGCTGGCGGCGTTGGCTCGAAGTGGTGTCAAGTGGGCAAGTTGCTGCGCGTCGTGTCCATAAAGAGAGAGAGAGAGCGTGAGCACAGGCAAGCAGGCAAGTGTTGGGACTCCAGACAGAGTCAACCGCACCTGCGTCACGGGATCATACACTCGCTGGTGCTTGAACGTCAGGACGGCTCGCTCAAAGTCGCTTTCGTACGTCGCTGGGATACGGACTTTGCCTTCGAGACGCAATGCGCGGATGACCTGACGCATTCGTCCATCATGCAACAGTCTGACTGTCAGTGCTAGTCCACGTGCTTCGCTTCTCGGTGGCGGTTGAGGAAGCCGCTCCAGACGCTTTGAGACAGCAAGTCGTCCGACAGAGGCAGTACCTTGGTGAACGACCCATGCTGCTTGAGCGCGCCGTACGCCTTCTTGAGCCCAAAGCCTGGGAGACTCGGGAGGTAGTCGCAGCCAGAGAAGATGCACATCTCCAGGAACTGCAGACGCAGCGACTGCGTCAGTCCGTCTCCCACATCGCCACGTCCAATCCAGCGTCGAGAGTGAGCACGAGGCGCACCATCTCGGGCGTGAACATGTGAAAGAGCAGTCCTTTGTTGCGCTTGAGGTTGCTCTCGCGGATCTCCTGTGCGAGCCCAACGCCGTCCTTGTCGAGCTTGAACAGCACCGTGCCGCAGCCAAACGGGATGCAGTCCGAGTCCTCAGTGATCACGCCGTCTGCGTGGCCGTTCTTGGTCAAGTACGCGAGCTGCGCGTCTGCTTCGTACGGCGCGACGACGTAGCGCACGTTCCGCGCTCTCAGGTGCTGAACGCAAGTACGACAGTGCCATGACGAATGCGGGACGTGAGCTCAGACGCGAGCAAGCACGACGAGCACTTTGGACAAGCGGGACGCACCTGAATGACGCGATGCGCCATGTAGGGCGAGACGTCAGCAGCGCGAGAAAAGTGCTTGCGCGCTTCAGCGAAGTTCTTCTGCTTGAAGCACTGGATCCCGAGCTCGCGGTTCTTCTGTCGCGCACTGTGGGCGTGAGTGTCCAGGAGCGGCCGCGCAACCAAACAAGGAGACGAACACAGGCAGACAGACACAGAGAGAGAGAGAGACACACACACACACAAGCAACCAATCGATGAAACTCAGCACCATCAGTCCGTCTGTTTGTCTCTGTGGTCGTCCTGCACAGCAAGAGGTTTGTCAAAGAACGGGAATGTGTGTGTGTGCGCGCTACGTACGCGCGTCGGTCGACTTCGGTGCCTTTCTTCATTGGGAGCGGGCCGCCGTCAAAGACCACGTACGGAATGATGCCGTTGTGGCGCAGCATGTCGACGCGCTCGAGGAAGTAGGTGACGTACCTGGCAAAGAGCGCAATTGGAGCACACCACAGGGACGCGTGAGGACGGATGGGTGGATGTGCCGACAGAGAGAGGAGGAACCAGTGTCGAGAGGGAGCGACGAACGTACTTGTCAGTCTCTTGCCCGAGACAGATCTCTTGACTGCACGAGTAGATCGCGCGATGGAGCCTAGACACAACGACGGGATGCATGGTGAGCGCACATACACAACCAGAGCGCAATAGCGACCTGGAACGAAGCGAGTGTGTACACAGCACGCACGCACCAGCAGTAGCCATCGATTGCAAGCGTCTTGCCGCGATACTCTTCCAGTGGCTTCGTCTCGGTGATGCTCTTGAGCGCTGGCAAGAGCCCCGAGATGCCCATTGCACCAGCTGCGTGTGTTGCAGCGCTACAAGCGTCTACGAGTGGCACGCACGCGCGTGTGTGCACGTCGTCTTTCTGCTGCGATCACTGTTGCCTGTTGCTTCAGTCGGCTCGACTCGTCGATCGTCGTCGTCCAGCGCCTATCGTCGCCGTCGTCGCCGTCGCTGCCACTTTGAGCACAACCTCGAATAAAATGGCGGGAAACCCATTCAATCGGCGCATTTTGCACTCAAAACGCCATTCTTTTTGATTCACTGGCGCATAGTGAGCGCAAGTGCAACACACCAGATGCTCGAAAAGTCGCGACAGCACACACACACTCGAGCATCAGCTCCATGGGAGTCGACTGTCTTGACGTCCATGCAGCAGACGATCACGAACGACGACGACGACGCAGCAGCAGCGGAAATGAGCGCCGCAGCCCGCTCTTTCGACTCAATGACGCATTGCTCTCGTGTCTCTGGCTCGTCGACATCGTTATCAACTCGTCGATCGAGTTTGGAGACCTCCCAGGACAGCGCAGCACAGATGTCTCCGCAGTCGGCACGAGCAACACGATCTTGACCATGTGCGTTGTGCATACTCAACGCATGACCACGGACGCGTCGACTCACATCCGAGCAGGGTGCAAGCGCTGCTGCAGGTCTTCGCGCTCGTCGACTTCTTCGCGCTGCTCGGCGCGACATTCCTCTTCCGAAGCGGACTCTTCACGCTGCTCTATCGCGAGTTCCGTCCGATCTTTCTCGTGCACCCCACGTACATCCTGCTCACGATTGCTCTCGGCATCGCGCGCATTGTACGTCTCCGTGTGATGCATGCCAGTATGCATTGCCTCATCCTAACTGGATCGACTGCTGCGAGTAGAATCACCTGAACGCTGGCACAGAGCTAGTTGCGATCTGGGACCTCGATGGCTACCCCGTGCTGTCGTGCATCCAGAAGCTAGGTACGCCCAGCCGTCAGCGCACGAGCATTTGATCAGTCTATCTCACAATCGCCGATGATCTGCCGTGGCAAGCAGGCGCCGTGCTGTACTACGCGTGCAGCGTGCGAGCGATCGAGAAGCTCCGACATCCCAAGTTCTACAGCCACGAGCACTGGATGCAGTAGCCACACCCACACTCACACAACCAACCAAGCGAGTCGCGCAATGAATCCCATTGCGTCGTTAGCACTGCAAACTCACGCACCAGTGCTCTCTCTCTCTCTCTACATCGCACAGTGCGAGGCGCCGACACAAGCTGCGTCTTACAGCGGACGCTGGACCTTTGCAATGTCCCACTCCATCACCGGCTCGTTCTCGCGCGCCGTGAGGATCTCGTAGCCAGTCTCAGTCACGAGGATCGTGTGCTCGAACTGCGCCGAGCGCGAGCCATCCGCTGTCGCAGCGGTCCACTCGTCGGGCCACGTCTTGTCGCGCCACGAGCCGACGTTGATCATCGGCTCGATCGTAAAGATGTGGCCAGGCTTCATCACGCCCACAGCCTTGTTCTTCGCGTAGTGCGGGACGTTCGGCGCGCAGTGGAAGAGCGAGCCGATGCCGTGGCCGCAGTACGTCTTCACGACCGAGAAGTCCTGCGCATTCGCAGTCGCCGCGATGTGCTTCCCGAGTTCGCGGTACATCGTGCCCGGACGCACCATCTCAACTGCAGTCTTGAGGCACGCGAACGCAGTCTCGACGAGCTTCACGCCTTCGGCATCGACGTTCCCGACGAGGAACGTCTCATTCAAGTCGCTGTGGAAGCCGTCCTTGTACACCGACACGTCGAGGTTCACAATGTCGCCGTCTTCGAACGGCCGCGAGTCCGGGATGCCGTGGCAGATGATCTCGTTCACAGACACGCAGACAGACTTTGGGAAGTTGTAGTAGTTGAGCGGCGACGGGTAGCACCCGCGCTCAATGCATGCGTCGTGGAGGATGCGGTCGATCTCGTCACCCGTTGCGCCGACGCGCAGTGCGCGGCCGGCAATGTCGAGCACTTCCCGACCAGCGCGGCAGACTGCGCGGATGCCTTCGATCTCGCGCGCGCTGTAGACTGGGATCTTGTTGCCCGCTTGCTGCGACTGCTGCTCCGAGACTGGGATGCCAGTCTGCCAGTAGTCGGGCTTCCCGATGTGGTCTGGCACCGTCAGCATAGGCGAGACCACGCCAGGACGGAGCTTGCCTGTGAACTGGAAGCCCGCAAAGAGGTCGTCGCCGGCCGCGCCTGCAGCCGCAGCGCGCTTGGCGCTCTTGGACTGCTGCTCACTCGCGAGTGCGTCCGTGAACATCTTGTGCAGCGCCTTGTGCGAGGACCAGTAGCCCTTGAAGCAGTCCTGCGAGCAGAACGTGCTCATCGCAGGCGGGATGCCGAGCTTCTTGCACGACGGGCACACGAGCGTCCCGCGCTTCGCGCACGTCGGGGTCACACACGCTGCGCCGTCCATCGCTCCCTGCTCTTGCTCGCTCGCTGCTCGTGATGCTCGTGACGTGCGATGTGGGCGAGTCGATGACATTTTGCTCTGAATGATCGATCAATTGCATATGCAATTGCAGAGACACCTCCAAATTGCGAACAGCTCGAAACGACGCGAAGTCAAGTCGAGCTCGTCTCAAGGACACGAGAGCGAGAATGCGCGCTGCCTCTGCTGTCGCAAGCGATGCTGCGGCCGCGTCTGTGCATCGAGGCGCCAAGAGCAGCAGTCCAATGGACGTCCGACGCCAGGGCTTTGACACAGTCGCAAACGAACTCGCATCGCGCGAACGTCTTGAAGCGGACGCTATCTCGACAGACGACGTGCCGCAGAATGTACGGAACGCATGCGCCGCGTACCAAACGACTCGAGGCCTCACGCAAAGAAAGGTGTGTGTGTATGCGTACGTGCTCTTTGGCAGGAGTTTGGTGGCGTGCTCGTCACGCCAGATCAGATCCGCGCCGCGTTCCAGTTCCTCGACGTCGACCGGAAGAACCGCGTGACGCTCGAGAACCTCCGTGCGCGCTTGAGCATCTTCTACGACAACTTGAGTCTCAAAGATGCCAAGCTCCTGCTGAGCGACGAGACGGAGCTCACCGAGGAGTACCTCAACACACTCCTGCTCACGAACGAAGTCAAGAACTTTGATCCGGTCGCCGAGGCGTTCAAAGCGTACGACCCGGAAGAGACCGGTGTGATCTCGCGCGACATGCTGCGCTACGTCTTCGAGCGCCTCGGCTTTGGAGCGCTCACAGACGACGACCTCGCGATCCTCGTTGCGTGTGCAGACGCAGACGGCGATGGCCAGATCAACCTCTCGGACTTTCGCAAGATGCTGCAGTAGGAAGAGCCAGTCAGTCTGTTCGTGTGAAGGAGGAGCGCCTGACTAGCTAGTGTGGGACCGGAGCGCTCGCAATGACACGAGGATCTGCACAGCAGTCTGTATAAAGATGACGATGGTGATGATGGAGTGGGTGCTGCTGCTCTTGCCGTTCAAGCGACCGTGGAGCTACTTCTTCTTCGCAGGCGCTGCGGTGCCAGCGTTGCCGCCTTCGGCCTTCATGGCAGCCTTCTTCGCGATCTTCTCCTGCAGCGCCTTCGCGTCTGCCTCCCGTCGCGCGTTCGGGTCGCCCTTCGTTGTCGCTCCCTTTGTAGCCTTTGCCTGACGCGCTTGCGCACGCTGCATCGAGCATGGGACGCCATCGAGCGACATCAAACAAGATCAGTCGTGACCCCCACACAGCAAAGAAGCACATACGAAGCGGGGGGACAGAGGCTCGACCGACCGAACGCTAACGTACCGCACGGTCGACATCTCGCTGGTTGCCACGCGCCATCGTGTCGCTTCTCGCTTGTTTACTCTTCTAGTACTGTGTGAACAAGCAACAACGGCCGCACGTCATTAGCACTTGTGTGCGCAAAGCACAAAGAGCAGCAGCCACACGCGCATTCTGCATGCCGCATTGTGCATGGAGTTGTTTAGTAGAGAGCGCCTGTGCCGCGCCATGTTCGTGGTCTCTCACGACCCGCTTTATCGCACGCGTCGCTCGCATGCTCCGTCTCGCCTGCAACCACAGAGGTGGAGCAAGCAGCGCGAGCGGCGGCGGCGGCTAATACACGGACACACACGCACACACACGCGCGCACACACACGTCGAACCACAAGGATCGATCAAGCTGGAGACGCACCTTGGCTTGGTGTTGCCTTTTGCCTTTTCGGGCGGATTCTCGAATTCGTGTTGGACGCAGCGGATGGTTTCAATGACTTGGTTTCGCTAGGACAATGACTTGGTTTCAATGACTTGGTTTCACTAAGAGCCCTACTTAAATCAAGTGTGCCACGCAAAATATGTTGATTTCTCTGGTACATCAACCGGTCGTGCAGCAATATTCTCGACATGTGTTTCACTAAGGCTATTCGAGTCGCACGACGGGTTTTCTATTCTCTGGCAATACAAGCGTCAAACGACATCCGTCTTGCATCTTGCTGTGCCGTCGTTGTCGTCGTCGTGTGCGTTGGTTGTCTGCAACTGTGCTGCTGCTGTCGGCACCATGCCGCAGTACGTCGCAGTGCAGACTCCGAGACCACACAATACGCGCGAGCTGGACGATGATGTAGCGCTCGAGACAACCGAGCAGCAACAGGTGTGTGCAGCATCCGCAGATCAATACGAGCGCGTGTGGTTGCCTCATGATGCGTGCTTGTGCTTGCTAGAACGCATCGGAGCAGCGACTGCAACTCGAGCGAAGTACGTGTGGGGACTGCGCACGAGCTAAACCAACACTCTTTGCAGCACGTCGCGATACGCATCAGGTGCCACTCGCTCACATGCTCTCTCTCTGCTTTGCTTTGCTTTGCTTTGGATGGACAGTGCGCTATCGCGCACAGCTCGATCTTCGACGCATGCAGAGCAACATGAGCAGCTACGCGCACGATATCGACAGCGCTCGGTCCGTCGCACGCGTGTACGAGCCGAGTGTGCGCGAACGCACGCGCACAGCGCTCGAAGGACGCTGGGGCATCTGCCTCGAGCTCACGAACTTTGCCCTTAGCGTCCTCATCTTCTCCATGTACATCGCTGAGGTCTGTGAGTCTGCACACAGGCGTTTGCTCGCGCTACCGGAGTCTCGACGCAGTGTCCCTTGGCGTTCACACTCGCACTCACACTGTACGCGCATCGTAGCTCTACGACGACGACCTCAACGAGTCCATGGGCCGACGCTACATCGAGATCTTCGTCACGTCGTTCTTCGTCTTTGACCTGGTACGACGGCGTGCGAGCAGAGGATCAAGGCGTGTGACCAACGCTCGACGGCTGCTGACGTGTGCTGTGTGGCGTGCTGCTGGCAGGCGCTGCACCTCTTCGTCGCACCGAGTCTGTGGCACTACCTGCTCTCGCCACACGGAGTCATTGACCTCTTGACGATCGTCCCGTCGCTGATAGTCGTGCGTCTTTGCTCCCAGCCTCGTATCACGCAGGACGCAAGGTCATCGAGATCTGGCCGAGCCATTTGCTCACACTCTTGCTGTTACGCTTGCGCCTTGGCGCGCTTCCTCATACTGCGCAGTTCCTCGTGCCAGCGACGCGCTCGCAGCTCTTCTTCGTGCTGCGCGTGCTTCGGATCTTCCGTGCGCTGCGCGTCCTGCGACTCAAGCAGTTCTTGCGGTTCAAGAAGAGCAAGTTTGACTACGAGGTCGCGGCGTTCAACACTCGTGGCTGTCACTTGGTTGAGCGAGTCCTTGTAGCGTGACCTGACTCGCTTTCGACCTCTTGCGGCGCTTGGTCACGACAGCTCGCGGTCTTCATCCTCTCGTCCGTTGCAGTCATCCTCTGCGCTGCTGGGATGTTCCACGCACTCGAAGAGAGCTACTACATCAGCATGAACCAGACCTTGCGCTTCCACGAAGCGCTCTACTTTGTCCTCGTCACGACTGCTACGATCGGTACGTCCTCACGTCCCTCGCTTGTAGCCCAAGCGCTCGTGCTCACGCTCTCTCCCTTGGCCAGGCTACGGCGACATCTCGCCTCGCACAACCATGGGGCAAGTCTTTGTGATCGTGCTCATCCTCGGCATCTTCACGATCGTGCCGCACGAAGTGAGCAAGCTCAATGCGCTCGCGAAGCAGACGCACGAGTACGACAAGGACTACTCGACGAAGACCAAGTCGTCGGGTCATGTCATTGTCGCAGGCGACGAGCTCTCAACAGACGCCGTGCTCGCGTTCCTCCACGAGTTCTACCACGCGAGCCGCGGGAACATCCACTTGGACGTTGTCTTCCTCAGCGACGCACCGCCAGCACCGGAGCTCGCGCGGATCCTCGCGACGAAGACGTACCGCTGGCGCGCGTGCTACCTCCGCGGGGATATCACGAACTCGAGCGACCAGCGCCGCGTGCAGCTTGAGAGCGCCACTGCTGTGTTCTTGCTCGCAACGAAGCGGCTGCAGGGTGACTCAGCGGCACAGGACGCCACGACAGTCCTCCACGCGCTCTCGGTCCGGAACGTTGCCGACAGCACCGGCCAACTCATCGACATCTACACGCAGCTGCTGTCGCATCGAGCAGAGCACACGCTGGCGTCGCGCTACCTCGGAGCGCACCCAACGACTGCATCAACGCTCCAGAACCTCATCCTCGCGCGCACTGCCGTGTGTCCTGGTGCAAGCACCCTCATGCTGAACTTGCTTCAGTCCGTCGACGTGGCCGAATACTCCAAGCACGTGAGCTGGCGCAAGCTCTGGATCCAAGAGGTGCGATTACCTGTCTTGCCTCTGCTTGCCTGGCTGGTTGCATGCACGTCCTACAGGCGTGTGCTAGGGTCGTGACTCATTGATGCGCTGCCGCTCTCGCTCTCGCTCTCGCTTGTGTCTGAGTGCTGCTAGTACCTCGACGGCATGTGCCACCAGCTCTTCCCAATGGTCTTCACAAACAGGTTTGCGCTCGAAAAGTTCGAAGACGTCGCGCGGAACGTGTACGAGCACTACGGCGCGATTCTCGTCACGGTCTACGACAAGCGCGTCCAGCGACACGCGCATCGCGAGAGCCCTAGCGCGTTTCACAGTGTGGCCAGTGGCAGCAGCGTCCCGCTCGCTCCGTTCCAGAGCTACATCTACGAAGGGTTCGTTCCGGCATTGCATCGACCTGCCTGTGTAGCTGCTGCTTGACGGACTCAACGCTGCTGTTGCTGCATGTGTGTGCGACTAGAGACATTGGTTTTGTGATCGCCAAGTCCGCGTCTGTGGTGCTCCACATCGTCAACACGTACGGTCATTGGCGAGGTGACGCGAGTGGCGAGCGCATGCAGGCGTCGAGTACGAACGTCTTGCCTGTGCGCGTATGCTCCGACACGCTGCTGCGACGTCCGGCGCCGCACAGCAGCTTTCGTGCATCAACACGTGCGCTCGACTCAGCGCTCCGCGACGAACTATCTACCAGTGCCACGAGTGGTCTCGAGAACGCGCGCATGGGCATTCGCGAGCGCAAGTGGCGCGAGCACCACGACGACTTGGTCATCGCTACTGACGCTGAGCACGTGCCAGTCGTGTCAGCTGCTGCTCCCGACGCTCGCATGCGGGTCGTTCATCCACAGGCGAACGGGATGCTGCACAGCATTGACGAAGGCAGCGCGGCCAACACAAGTCCGCAGAGTCAAGCGCGAGCGCATGGGACACGCGTCATGGACGGAGTGAGGACGCACGATGCGGCGCAAGTGCTCGACGCGCTCCAGCGAGAGCACTTCCGTGTCGACACGCAGCACATGACAGATCACTACGTCGTGTGCGCAGGAGCACTGAGCGAAGCACTTGAACTCATCCATTCGCTGCGGTCGTTTTACCAGTACGAGCAGCACCTGCGGTTCACAGCAACGACAATGACGCGACCTGCGGGTTCGCACCTTCAGCAAGCGCAGCAGCTCTCTGTGCGAACATCGCACCGGCACTTTGTGCTCCTCGTGCCCACATTCCCAGACGCACACACGATCATGCGTGTGCTTCGAGAGCGCGACGACAGCAGCGAGAACGTGCTCGAGAGCATCTACTTTGTCACTGGCAGCTCCTCGAAAGCGAGCGACCTCACGCGCACCGGCGCTCCACGTGCGCGCTACGTCGTCGTGCTGCCAGTTGAAGCGTCAGCTGCCGCGCGCCATGGCGCATCACCAAGCGAGATGACGACGGAGCACACGAACAGTGATGCGAACTTGGCGGACTTTGGTGTGATCAGCTCAATGCTCGCGGTCGAGATCAGTCGACAGCAAAGCAGTGCGCTGCGTCGTGGCGGCTCTGTGTCCCCGCGGCGGCGACGATTATCGAGCCGTACGCTGAGCGCAGACGTTGCGATCGCGCTCAAGGGCTTGGACGTCACTGCGCCGTCGTATCAGCGCGAAGTGAACCAGGGCTTACCGGTCGAGAGCGTGAAGCTCCGGATGCTCGAGCGCTTCCCCGACTTGGACGCGACCGTCTTTCGCGAACCGAACGACGTGATCGACGCACGATTGCACGACCAACTCGATGCAAAGCACTCAAGTGCTGGCGAGCACGCACGCAGTGGCACTTCGCACGACGCGCCATTGCTAGCAGTCGAGAACAACACGCTCGGTGTGCTTGAGCACGCGATCAACGCGCGCTTCTGTCGCCCGCGCGACCCAGAGGTGTGCCATGACGAGTTCCCGTACCTCGCACCATCGTTTGCGAGCGGCAACGTCTTCCTCGCGAGTCTCCTCGACCGCATCGTGTGCCAGAGCTTCTACAATCCGTACATCACGGACTTGGTCGTGTCGCTCGCTGCTGGGAGTCCTGTGACTCCATCAGTATCAAGCGGAGCAGCTCCGACCTCGTCGTTTCGGGGTGCTCGACCCGGGTTCGACGCAGCAAGTCGCCGACGACGGCTCTTTCGCATCCACGTCGACGCGGTCTTTGTCGGCGGCAAGTTCCTCGACGTCTTCCTCGAGCTCGTGCGCCTCGACATGCTCGCGATTGCGATTCTCCGGTCGCCGAACGCCACAGTGCTCGAGAACCTGCTCCCGTACGTGTACACGTGTCCAGACCCTGAGACTGTGCTCCATGCACACGACCGGATCTTTGTGATCGGCTGAGTGAACGGGCCCGAGCAAGAGGAGGAGGAGAAGTAGAAGCAGCAATGGACACGAGTGTAGCTTGCGTCTTCTCGCGTGAGCAACAGCGTTGCGTCCCTGCTACGAGCCTGCTACTGTGTGTCTGATCAGGCAGCTACCTCATCCAGTCAGTTGGTGTGCGTGCGAGTGAGCTCAAGCAAGTAGAGTGCGCGCCACTACTTCTTCTTGACTGGTGCGCGCGACGGCTTGGACACGGCAGGTGCAGGTGCAGTCGCTCGCTTGGGCGGCCCTTTCATGCTGTCGCGCTGCGTCTTCTCGCGGCAGAACGTGATGTGGCGCTCCGCGGCTTTGTCGTTGAACCGCCGCTGGCAGTACTCGCACTGGATGAGGCTCGGATCCGGTGCAGACGGCTTCATGGGCGGCAGTTCACGTCCTTCTTTGAGCGCGACGGTGACTTCGCGACTCGCTTTCATCGCGTCTCGGAAGGCACTGCTCTTGGACTTCCAGTCCGCCTTCTTCCCGAGCGGCTGCTCTTCGGCCGACACCTTCTTGCTCCCGCCACCGCCACTGCCGCTCTTGCCGCCGGCTTTCTTTGTGATCTTCTCAGCTTCTGTCCCCTCCAAGCGCTTCGCAGTCATGTTGAACACCTTGCGCTGCGCCGAGAAGACCTTCTCGCAGATCTTGCGGTGCTTCGAGAACGAACTGAGCACGAAGCGCCGGTGGCAGTTGTCGCACTCTTCCATCTCTTCGGCTTCGTCTGGGTACTCGTCCTTCCAGCCCATTCGCACACACACACACACACATCCAGTCGCGTCAGTTCATGCCGCTTGCAGCGCCAAACACACGACTCGCACTCCAGTTTGCCAGAGCCGACAGCGTGCGCTTTTGCTTGACACTTGCGGTCGCACCGGCTGCTCGGATACACCAAAGCCACTGGAGATTGGCGGTGGGTACCGCGCGCTGCCGTCACTGTCCTGCGGTTCGTCGCGCGCAGCGAGTGGACGACTGCTGCTCTTTGCTGCCGGTGGTGGCGCGGCTCTCGACGGAGCAGCTGGCGCAGCACGACGCGGTGCCACTGTAGCTGCTGCTGGTGCAGGCGATGACATGGCTGGCTGTTGGGTACGTGATGCCGGCGGCGGGTTCCGCGCAGACTGCACACCGGAGCTACTGCTGCTGCTCTTCTCGACAAAGAGCGACGCCTGGTTCGTCGGCGCACTGCGCGACTTGCGCCGCGACATCTTGGACTTCAGCAGCGCGAGCGAGCTCTGCAGGTTGGTTGTTCGATCACATTAGCAAGCACCCATGGCGAGTGCGTCGGCTGACGAGTGCTCTTCGTAGTGTTGACAGCGAGGAACGCACCTCCATCTCGTGCTGAGCACCCGAGTGCGAGCGCGACGTGTTGGATTGGCACGCGTACGGATCGTCAGCAGGTGTCGCGCGCATCTCACGCCGGCGCACAGGTGGGTCTGGACGCGCAGTAGCCGCGCTACTGCTCGCACCACCAGCGCACTGAGCGCACCCGCAGCTCGAGTTGCGGAGACACGGTCCTGCGTGTGACTGCTGTGCCGCCGGACGTGCGCGGTGGATCGTCAAGTCGTCGAGCTCTTTGCCTGTTGCGCGTTTGGCTTCGCGAAACAACGTGTCATGCTCTGGACGTGCGCGTTGAGCGCATGGCATGAGCTCTCGAGCCAAGCGCATGCGAGGGTGTACGTGTGCACGCAGCGAGCGCAAACAACGTCACCAAGACGCTACGTGGCGTACCTGGTTCCAGCGGCGTTGGCGGCGCGTAGTGACTCGCTGGTTTCGCTGCCGGCGCTTTCTTCGGGTACCTGCGCGACAGGTTGTCGAGCGCGTCGACGTCGCCTCCCGCGGCTTCGTCAGCATCATGATGATTGTTATTACTACGAGTGTGAGCGGCAGGCGCAACAGCAGCCGGTTGGCGCTTGGCTGCGGCGGAGACGACGCGGCGGCTTCAGCGCTCATGAGCATGCCATCTCGCGCAGCGACGCACGCACACACGCACACACACGCGCGCACATGTGCACTGAAACTAGAAGCAAGTTCGGCAGAAGCAGCGACGTACCTGGTCGAATCGGCGTGTCGTCAAACGGGTTGGAGGACGATGGCGGTGGCGCGTGCTCGTGTTCTTCGCGTGACGACGTCTCGGCGGCTCGCGTCTTTGGGTTTGCCCTGCAGTGCGCATCCAGCGTCGCGTCATGGCACTGCATCGATCTGTGTGGGAGCAACCGCGACGTACTTTGGCGTGAACGTGTGGTCGTCCGAGAAGACGCCTTTCGAGCGCTGCTCGCGCAAGTCCTTGGCGCGGTCCTTCTTCTCCTGCTGCTTGCGCGCATAGTCGGTCGGGTCGCAGCGCAGCCGCGTGGACGACGCCGCGGCCTGCATCTCGACGACGTACGTGTCCAGCTCGACGAAACAGGCGCTCCGGGACGTGTGCCCTTTCACACACGCGTGTAGTCCACATGCATTTGTGTGGCACTGTACGTAAGCAGCGGTTGCTAAATTAGACGTCCTATGTTAGGGTCGCCATCGCAGCACCACACTCGATCACGAAGTTGCGGACGGCGTCAGCAAACTCGTGACGACTTCGCGCACCCACGGCTGCGAGAACTGCTGCGGGTGCGGCACGTTGATCTCGTCGGTCTCTGCTTCTGCGACGAGGAGCTGTCGCCGAGCACAGTACGAAATGGCACCACCGGGTCAGTCCGAGCTCACACTGCGCACGCACTCGAGCACAACACCTAGATCCGTACCTGCTGGTCTGCCTGCTGCGACTGCGCCACGTCGCGCATAAAGCCGACCGGGTCGAGCGTAAACTGCGCCATCCACTCGCGCTTGCGGCAGAGGTCGCGCAAGCGCTTAGCGATCGCGCGCTCTTGCTGCTCGAGCAGCGCCACGTCTTTCTGCTGCTCTTGCACGAGCTCTTCCCACTCCGCGAGCACGCGCTCGCGAGCTCTCTCCAGCGGATCGATGGCGCCGACATCGACGTCGACGAGCGTTTCGTTGAGCTTGGTGCGGTTGACTGCTGCCGCTCCGTTGTCGGTCGTCGGCGAGTCGTCTGCACTGGCGCTGGCTTGAAGACTCAGCGCGTACTCGAGGTCGATCGATGCGACCGGCGTGAGGTGCGGCTTGAGTGCCATCACAATGGACGCGAACGGCAGCAGCTCGCACTCAAAGAGCGCCAGGAGCGCTGCGTCACACACGACGATGCGGCAGTCGTCCTCCTTGATCAAGTTGCGCTGCTTGATGTACTCCCACGTCGCCATCACAATGTGCTGCTTCGTGAACGCGGCTGCTGCGCTCAACGAGCTCCCAATCACACTTGCGAGCTGCGGCGAGATCGCGTAGCGCTCTGGCATCTGCGCGGGCAAGAGCTTCACGCGCACAGTGTGCGGCGTCTGTCCATTGCGCGAGATCTCGAGCGCGTCGACGTCATGGTGCGCTTTCTGGAAGCTCGTCCACTGCGTGCACATGCATGCGTTCACATCATTGAAGGCGCCAGTGAGTCATTCGCTCACGCGACCGCAGCGAGGATGCGAAGCGCGCACCTCGATGATCGAGTCCGCGTAGATGCGCGGGTCCAGCTCGATCGTGGCTTTGCGAAAGTACGTGGAGAAGCTCTGCAGGCAAGCGGGCGTGAGAGCGTGAGTGCAGCAGTCGAAGGAGTGCGAAAGAGCATCGCCGAACGCACCACAGGACTCGAAGCACCGAGCTTTGCGTCTTCAGCTTCAATGCGCAGCGTCCAGCGTCCAGGCACTGCCGGCACGTCGTCCGACTCGGACTGCACTGACGATGGCGGCGTGTACGTGTGGTACAAGCGAATGCGCAGCGCCTTTGAGTCAGTCTGGTCGCACGTGTGCACGTCACAGCACGAGCAGCGATGTGTGAGTGTGGTGGCGCTACTTCGTTGCCATCAGTGCATACGGTGTAGTGCAGAAGCGCACCTTGCGCGGATAGAGTCGATTCGTCTGGAGCTCTTGCGTCAGCGAGCCGATTTTCTCGTCGAGCTGTGCGTGCAGCGCGTGCACGCGCTTGAGTTGATCGATCTCGGTCGCGATCGGCCAGTCGCCATCGAGCAACGCCTGCCGCAGTTGCAAGAGCCGCATGTGCATAGAGTCAGACGCGAGCCAAGCGCTTCGACCGCGCACATGCACACACACACACAGACGCACGGACGCACCAGCGGCAAGTCGTTCATGTTCGTTGGTGTCGTCGCTCCGCACAGCGATGCAATACTTTTTTATTTCACTATCGTTTTGCTCAACTCCTCGCTTTCTTCACTATCCAATTTATACAGCTATGCCCATTCGCGTGCATAATGACAAAAACCAGGGCGAGGGGGAAGCCGAGGATGGATTCCTCATACGAATACTAAGCCATAAGCAAAGTGTCGACCTCAAGCACGAGCTGCGTGCACGTGAGCGTGAGCGCGTGACGACAGCAGCAGCAGCCCCACTAGCACCTGCGCACGTACGCGTCGACTAGCAGACAGCCCGCCAGCACCCATCCGCGCCGACTCTCGGTCGCGCCAGCAGCACGATGGCAGTCGACAGCCTCGCGCGGTTCCTGCCAGGGCTGCGCAGCCAGAGCACGAGCACGCGGCACCGCACGGCGCGGGACCTGCGCAAGTTCATCGAGTCCGAGTCGCGCGACCTCTCGCACGCGCTCTACATGAAATGGGTCACCGAGATGAGCACGCGGCTGATGGATCTGTGCAACTCGAGCGACACGCTCGACCGCATGGGCGGCATCGCGGCGATGGACGAGCTCGTCGAGCTCTTCATCGCTGAGCGCAACGACCAGACGATCATTGAGTTTGCGCACTCGCTCACAAAGGTCTTTGAGAAGATCCCGAGCGCAGACGTCGCGACGCTCCGCCTCGCTGCGAAAGCACTGGGCCACATCGTCTCGACAGGCGGCACGAGTCTCATTGAGTTTGTCGAGGACTACCACGTGCGTCCCGCGCTCGAGTGGCTCAAGAACGAGACGTTCCACGTCCGGCGCCACGCTGCAGTGATGATCTTGAAAGAGCTGTCAGTGAATGCGCCGTCGACGTCGTTCCGGTACATGGACCGGTACTTTGACTTCATCTGGAGCGCGTTCTGGGACACGAAGCTCGTCGTGCGCGTGAGCGCGTCCGAGTCGCTCCAGACGTGCTTCTCGCTCATCCAGCAGCGCGAGTCGAACCGCAAGAGCTCGTGGTACACGCGCGCGCTCGACGAAGCCGAGAGTGCGTTCCGGAAGAACACGTCGGACGCAACGCACGGCTCGCTCTTGATCATCAACGAGCTCTTGCGCAACACGGGGGACTTCATGCACCCGCACTATGCGCGCGTGTGCGAGCTCGTGTTCCACCACCGCGAGCACCGGAGCGCGACGGTGCGGTCGGCGGTCGTTAACCTCTTCCCGCGCCTCGCCAAGTTCAACACGTCGGCGTTCGTCGAGAAGTTCTACCGCCCGTGCATGCGCCACTTGCTCGAAGTGCTCTTCTCGGCCACGAACACGATCCGCGCGGACGCGCTGCTGTCGATCGGCAAGCTCTCGCTCGCGATCGGTCCGTCGCTCGCACGCGACGAGCAGACGCTGTCGTCGATCATGACAGGCATCAAAGTCGGGCTCCAGGTCAAGAAGCGCGACTTCGACACGCACAAAGAGGCGCTCGCGTGCTTGCGCATGCTCGCAGAGGCGGTCGGTCCTGGGCTCTTGCGCGTCGACATTGAAGCGATGGTCGGGCCACTGTTCCAGAACGACCTCGATGCGTCGCTCGTCGAAGCGCTCACGACGATCGTGAAGAAGATCCCAGCGCAGCGCCAGATCATCCAGCAGAAGCTCTTTGAGCGCCTGAGCTCGATCCTGAGCATCGGTCGCTTGGGCGACGGCTCCGGGTCGACGACGCCAACGAGTCGCGGCCGCACAAAGACGTCGTCGATCTCGGTCACGTCTGGGAACTTGCTCTCGATCTTCTCGTCCGCGCTCAACCAGACGAAGCAGAACATGAACATGATGGGTGCCGGGTCGTCGTCGTCCGACGGCTCCGGGCTCTCTGCCTCGGGCTCGCTCGACGCCGCGTCGTCAGTGATTGCGATGCAAGCGCTGGCACTCGAGACACTCGCGACGTTTGACTTCCAGGGCAATCGGGTCATCCCAGTCATGCAGTTCGTGCACGAGACCGTCGTGAAGTTCCTCGACCATGAAGTCGCAGCGATCCGCAAGAGCGCGGCGATCACGTGCTGCAAGCTGCTGCTGCCGCCAGGCGAAGAGCGTGGCGGGGGTGCTGCTGGTGCACTCGCCACGTCTGAGGACTTCTCGAGCCCAGTCACAGCAGTGCTTGAGCGTCTGCTGACCGTCGGGATCGCCGACACTGAAGCGAGCATTCGGCTCCAGGTCCTCGCGTCGCTCGACTCGCGCTTCGACCCGCTCCTGGCGCAGAACGACAACCTCCGGTGCCTCTTCATCGCACTCAACGACGAGATGTTTGAGATCCGGCAGCGCGCGATGAGCATGCTCGGCCGCTTGACGCACCACAACCCGTCGACAGTGCTCCCGTCGCTCCGACAGACGCTCGTGCAGCTCCTGGCAGAGCTCGAGTTCAGTGGCGACACGCGTGGAAAAGAAGAAGGCGCACTCTTGATCGGCTGCTTGCTCCGGTCCGCAGCGCAGCTCGCAAAGCCGTACGTCCTTCCGATCCTGAAAGCGCTCATGAAGAACTTGCGTGAAGACTCGGCGCGTCGGAGCCACAGCCGAAGCACAGTGACTGTGAGCAAAGCGATCCTCGCGACACTTGGCGACCTTGCAGAGGTTGGAGCCCAGGATCTCACGCCGTTCTTGAGTCAGCTCCTGCCAGAAGTGATCGCTGAGATGCGGGACTCGAGCAACCCGCAGTTCCTCCAAGTCGCGATCAAGACGCTCGGACAGCTCGTGTCCTCGACAGGGTACGTCGTGCTGCCGTACCACGAGTACCCAGAGCTGCTCGACTTGCTCTGTGAAGCGCTCCAGAAGTCTGGTGACGCGAACGAACCGCTGCGGATCGAAGCTGGACGGACGCTCGGGATCATCGGTGCACTCGATCCGTACAACCTCCGGCTGTTCCACTTGCAGAAGCAGGGGAAGCTCGCGAAAGCTCCGACGAAGGAGTTCCGGAGCAGCGCACTCGGCGCGGGCGGCGCTGGCGCAAACGCTCACGTGCACGCGACTGCGCTCATGGGCGGCACGCACATGGTCGACATCTCGATGGTGAATGGCAATGGCGGTGGCGCTGTGACGTTTGGCGGCGTCGCAGCCACCGCAGCGACTGGTGTCACGACTGGCGCGCACGCGTTCCCTCCTTGGACTGGCGACAACGAGACGAAGCTCGACGTTCCGCTGCTCGCGGAGCCGCGGAAAGAGGCGCAGAAAGTCAAGCAGACGAGCGGGACGCTGTCGAACATTGAGCTCCAAGCGCCGCCAGACGACATCCTCCCGTCGATGATCGAAGACTCGGTGCAGTACTTCCCGACCGTTGCCGTCAATGCGCTCATTCGCATCCTCTTGGAGCCGCGCAACTCGGTGCACTACCAAGGCACGTTCGTCGCGATCATGTACATCTGCAAGAGCCAGCGCAAGCGCGTGGCGGCGCACTTGGACAAGATCATCCCGGCGTTCCTGTACACGATGGAGAAAGTGAACCGGTCGCTGCGCAAGTTCCTCTTTGAGCAGCTCTGTGACCTCGTGCAGATCGTCGAGGAGCAGATCCAGCCGCACTTGGACCACGTCGCGATGCTCTCGATCGTCCACAGCTACTGGGACGACCACCTCGAAGAGGTCCTGAACCTCGTCAAGAAGCTCGCGAACTCGCTCGGCGAGCACTTTCGCGTCTACCTCCCGGACTTGATCCCGCAGCTCTTGCGCGTGATCCGCACGGAGCGCGACAACCCGAGTCGTCCGCGCACGCTCCTCGTGCTCAAGACCTCGGTCTCGCTCGGCCGCCTCCTCGACGGCTACTTGCACTTGATCATCCCTGCGCTCGTCGCGCTGATCCAGAGCGACGCCGACTTGAACGCGCGGAAGCAAGGACTCGGGTCGCTCGGGTCGCTCGTGAAGAAGCTGAACGTGAGCGTGTACGCGTCGAAGATCATCCACATGCTCGCGCGCGTGATCTCGTCGCAGCCGGAGCTCGTGTACCTCGCGATGGACTGCTTGGGCTGCATGGTGTACACCATGGGCGATGACTACGCGATCTTCGTTCCAGTCGTGAGCCAAGTGCTCGGGCGCCAGACATCGCGGAACAACGACATCTTTGATCGCTACGACCTGCTCGTGTCGAAGATCCTCAAGCACCAGCCGCTGCCAGTGGCGTCGTGGGCGACCGATCCGCTCAAAGCGCGCTCCGACACGACGGGCGACGGCAATGATGGCACGAGTGCGCAAGAGGAGACGAGGAGCTTGCCGTGCGACCAGAGGAACTTGATGAAAGCCTGGGAAGCGTCGCAGCGGAGCACAAAGGAGGACTGGACCGAGTGGATGCGCGCGTTCTCGGTTGAGCTCTTGCGCGAGTCGCCGTCGCCCGTGCTCCGCGCGTGCAAAGAGCTCGCGTCCGTCTACCAGCCACTCGCTCAGGAGCTCTTCAACGCGTCGTTCGTGAGTGTGTGGCCGCACTTGAGCTCGCCGACGCAGGACAACTTGATCCGAGCGCTCGAGACCGCGTTCCAGTCGTCGCACCTGCCGTCCGAGATCCTCCAGACGCTCTTGAACCTCGCAGAGTTCATGGAGCACGACGACAAGCCGCTGCCGATCGACATTCGCTTGCTCGGGTCGCTCGCCGAGAAGTGCCACTCGTTCGCCAAGGCGCTGCACTACAAAGAGCTCGAGTTTAACACGAACCCGAGCGCTGACGGCATCCAAGCGCTCATCAGTATCAACTCGAAGCTGAACCAGCCGGAGGCAGCGCGCGGTATCCTCAAGTACGCACTCGACCTGCTCCCTGGCATCGAAGTGAAGGCGTCGTGGCACGAGAAGCTCTTGCGCTGGGACGACGCGCTCGCGACGCACGACCGGATCCTCAAGACCCAACCGGACAACGTCGAAGCGATCTTTGGGAAGATGCGGTGTCTCTACGCCATTGGCGAGTGGCGCAAGCTGAACGACCACGTGACCGAGACGTGGGGCAAGATCTACGGCGAAGACCGCGACCCAAACAGCGAGCAAGGGAGTGGGAACTTGCTCGATGTCCCGCCGGCGCTCAAGAAGGAGCTCTGCAGCAACGGCGCGCGCGTGGCGTTCTCGCTCCAGAACTGGGACGCGATCCCCAAGTACATCAACTCGGACATGGACGAGACCGAGCAGCACTTGTTCACCGCCGTGGTCTCGATCCGGCGCATGGAGCTCGAAGACGCACTCAGCTCGATCTACGAGTGCCGCAAAGTCATGGACCCGACGCTCCGGTCGCTCGTGAGCGAGAGCTACGCGCGCGCGTACTTGCCGTCGATCGTGAACCTCCAGATGCTCACAGAGCTCGAAGAGATCGTGGCGTACCTCAAGACGTTTGCGTACAAGAACAACGGCGAGCTCACGCTCCTGTCCGTGCCGTCGTCGAGCACCACGGCGCGTCGGAAGCAGAGCATCAGTAGCTTGAACTTTGTCTCGTCGTCGTCGTCGACGTCGTACGGCCACGAAAAGCGCGCGGCGCTGACAAAGCTCCAGACCGTCTGGACGCGCCGCGTGCTCGGTGTCGACCGGAACATCCAAGTGTGGCAGAGCCTCATGCTCGTGCGGTCGCTTGTGTTCGACCCGCGCGAAGACGTCGACATCTGGCTCAAGTACGCGCGTCTGTGCCGCAAGTCGGGCCACCTCAACATGGCTGCGAGTGCGCTCTGGCGCGTTGGCGCGCAGCCGTTCATCCGAAGCGTGCAGCGCGACCCGACGAGTCCGCTCTCGATCAACTTTGGCGACAGCAGCGTCGCGAACGTCGGCTTTGCCTCGAGCATCGCATCGCTAACTGATGGTTCGAGCGCAGACCCGCGCGTGGCGTTTAGCTACTTGCGCCACCTCTGGGCCGAGAGCAAAGAGGACATCGCGCTCAAGCAGATCAAGCACTTCATCACGGCGCTCGAGCAGCACAGCGACGAGCGCAATGACGACCTCGTGAAGCTCCGCGTGCAAGTGTACATCCAACTGGGCGAGTGGCAGATGTCACTCCTTGAGCCAAAGAAGCAGTCGGACGAAGTGTTTGACCAAGTCCTCGGGTGCTTGGACACGGCGACGAAGCTCGACCCGACGAACCACCGCGCGTGGCACGAGTGGGCACTCATGAACTTCCGCGCGCTCGAAGCGACGCTCAAGGACCAGAACGACCCGACGCAAGTGAAGCGGTACGCCGCACCGTCGATCCACGGCTTCTTCCGCTCGATCTCGTTCGGCCACACGCGCTACGACGTCACAAAGGACGTCCTTCGGCTCCTCACGCTCTGGTTCGCACATGGGAACCGCAGCGACGTGCACGCGGCAATGAGCGACGGCTTCCAGGACGTCTCGATCGACACGTGGCTCGACGTCATCCCGCAGCTCATTGCGCGCATCGACTCGCCGAACCCAAAGATGAACGAGCTCCTGCACGAGCTGCTCTCGCGCATCGGCCACGCGCACCCGCAAGCGCTCATCTACCCGATCACCGTGGCGTCGAAAGCGCTGAACCCAAAGCGCAAAGCCGCCGCAGAAGGCATCCTCGCTGCCGTGCGCCGACACTCGTCGAAGCTCGTGTACGAAGCCGACATGGTCTCGCGCGAGCTCATTCGCGTCGCGATTCTCTGGAACGAGCTCTGGCACGGCGCGCTGGAGGAGGCGTCGAAGCACTACTTTAACAACCGCGACACGAGCGCCATGATCGCGGAGCTCGCGCCGCTGCACGAGCTCATGGACAAGATCGGAACGGAGGAGGCGCCGACGCTGCGCGAAGTCGGGTTCTACCAGGCGTTTGCGCGCGACCTGAAGCACGCGAAGGAGTGGACGAACGTGTTTGAGAAGACGCGGAACATCGACGACCTGAACCAGGCGTGGGATATCTACTACAGCGTCTTCTCGAAGATCCGGAAGCAGCTCGCGAACTTGTCGACGCTCGAGCTCGCAAACGTCGGACCGAAGCTCTTGTCGGTCCATGGCCTGAGTCTCGCCGTGCCAGGGACGTACAAAGCCGGCGCGCCGATCGTGCGCATCCAGTCGTTCGACACAAAGGTGACGGTCTTGACGTCGAAGCAGCGACCGCGCAAGGTCACGATCAACGGTAGCGACGGCAAGGCGTACCCGTTCTTGCTCAAGGGCCACGAAGATTTGCGGCAAGACGAGCGCGTGATGCAGCTCTTTGGCGTGATCAACACGCTCTTGGCGAACGACAGCGACACGAGCAAGCGCAACTTGGCGATCGAGCGCTACTCGGTTCTGCCGCTCTCGCACACGAGCGGGCTCATCGGGTGGGTCCCGTTCTGCGACACGCTCCACCAGCTCATTCGCGACTACCGCGAAGCGCGCAAGATCCAGCTGAACGTCGAGCATCGCCTGATGGTGCAGATGGCGCCGGACTACGACAAGCTCCCGCTCATGCAAAAGGTCGAGGCGTTCAAGTACGCACTTGGTGAGACCACGGGGCAGGACTTGTACCGCGTGCTGTGGCTCAAGAGCCAGGACTCGGAGGTCTGGCTCGACCGCCGACGGAACTTCACTCGCTCGCTCGCAGTCATGTCCATGGCCGGGTACATCCTCGGTCTCGGCGACCGGCACCCGAGCAACTTGATGCTCGACCGCGTCTCCGGCAAGCTCGTGCACATTGACTTTGGCGACTGCTTTGAAGTCGCGATGGAGCGCGACAAGTACCCAGAGAAGATCCCGTTCCGACTCACGCGCATGCTCACGCAGGCGATGGAGGTGAGCGGCATTGAAGGGAACTTCCGGTACACGTGCGAGGCGTCGATGCGCGTACTGCGCGACAACCGCGACAGTCTCATGGCTGTGCTTGAGGCGTTTGTGTACGACCCGCTCATCAACTGGCGCTTGCTCAAGAAAGACGCCGTGCCGTCGCACGCGCAGCCAGAGGACGACTCGACTCCGTCGCGACCCGAGGCAAACGGCGTCGCTGGCACAGCGAGCGCGCGCATTGAAGGCGGCGACGCTGGGACTGGCACTGCGCCGGAGGACGACAAGATCGTTGTTGGGAGCGTCAAGAGCACGTCGTCGGGACCGCCAACGCCGACGACGCGGCGGCGCCACTCGTCCGAGACGATGTTTGGCTTTGCGATCGACGCACTTGACAACGCGTCGAGTCTTGCGAGGAACTCGATCCAAGACGCGCAGCGCGACTACGACTCGAAGGCGATCGGCCAGTCGGTCATTGCGACGGAGCTCCCGCAGCTGAACGAAAAGGCGCTGTCAGTGATCGACCGCGTGAAGAAGAAGCTCGTGGGGCGAGACTTTGACGACGGCGCGAAGGTGCTCTCCATCGACGCGCAAGTCGATCGGCTCATCATGCAAGCGACGTCGCACGAGAACCTCTGTCAGCTCTACTACGGCTGGTGTCCGTTCTGGTAGAAGGGATGCCGACGTTGCGTGGGTTTGTACTGGCGAGCATTGAATGAATGGTCTGTTGTGTTTGTTTGGTCATGCGTGCCATCTACCAAGGCACGCAGTGACCTACCTACCTCCCAGACCGTAGACACCCGACAGAAACAGTGTGGAGGCGAAGGACGTTGAGATATTGAGGAGACATCTATGATCTCTACCAAGATGCGAGCTAATGCAACAAGATAGCGAAGTCTCTTTTACTTCATATGCGATAGCACAATATGTACCAGAGTCCAGCCAATGGCTGTATCTTGGACAATGTATGCTCGTCTGGTCTCTGTCAATAATTGGACTGAGTGTGCCTACTCTCCTGTTGCGCTTACGTGAAGCTAGTAGTTTGGGCCACACGAGTGTGCTTTTGATTCTCTGGCACAGCGCTCAGCTCCAAACGACATAACTGGTGCTGCTTCATTCGATCGGTGGTGGCGGCAGCGGACGAACGAGTGCCGAAGTGACGGACTGCTCGAGTGTGTACGTGCGTGCGTGCGTGACGATGGGCAACAAGAGGAAGCAGGCAGGCGGCAGTGGCAGCGCAGCGAGCGCGAAGGGCAGCAAGCGCGCAAAGCAGAGTGGTGGTGCGCCAGCAGCAGCAAAGGGTCGCGGCAAAGACGCCGCAGGTGCGAGCAAGAGCCGCAAGCCGGGCAAGAGCGGCGGCGGCCGCGCGAACGACAAGAAGCACCGAAGTGCAAAGCAGCAGGCAGACGCGCGTGCAGCGGCAGCGCGCGCAGCCGAAGAAGTCGAAGTTGACGACGAAGATGTCGAGTTCTTTGCGCAGAACGCGTCGTTCTCGTCGTTCCTTGCGAAGATGGACGCGACGCAGCTGAGCAAATCGACGCACCCGAAAGCGGTGAAAGCTGCTGGTGTCAAGTCGGTGAAGCCCAAAGCGCGTGCGAATGGCGATGAGGACGATGAAGAGGACATGCCGCTCGAGAAGCTCGAAGCGCGACCGCGCAAAGCCGGCTGGGAGAACCAGAAGAAGGTCGACCTGACGACAAAGCTCCCAGTCAAGTTCATGGACGGCACAGTGCGCCAGAACAAGGCGCTGATCGAAGACGTCAAGCAGGCGAGCGACGCAACGGACGCTGCTGCTGCTGATGACGACGCGGAGGGAATCGACGACGACGACGACGAGGCTGAGGAGGACGCAGATGAAGAAGCCGACGGCGACGCAGTTGACTCGGACGTTTCGGACATGGAGTTTGAAGAGATCGATGACTCGAGCGTCGCGAAGCGTGCAGCGTCTCAGACTGCGCTGCCAGCGCTCAGTGAAGTTGACTTGCGGCGCCAGCGCGAGCACCGTCTCGCCGCGAAGAAAGTCGAGATCGCGCAGCTCTGCGAGAGCATCTTGGAGAGTCCCGAGGACGCGTTCAAGAAGAACAAGGAGCACCCGCAGAACTTGAGCAAGATCCAGCAGCTCCAGTCGCTCTGCCGCGACCCGGACCCGACGGTCAAGAAGCTTAGCATGCTCTCCCAGCTCTCGGTCTTCCTCGACATCTTGCCGGACTACCGCATCCGTCTCACGAGCGACGAGAAGCAGAACGGCCGGCCGCTCAAGAAGAACGTCCAGAAGATGCAGGACTACGAAGCGTCACTGCTCAACAACTACCAGACGTTCCTCAAGTTCTGCGCGCAGACTGTGACCGACGGTCTCAAAGGCAAGACTGCGACGACGGAGCTCACGGCAGTGCACCACCGGCAGCTCGCGCTCGCAGAGGTCGGCACGCGCTGCCTCGCCGAGCTCTTGAAAGCCAAGTACGCGTTCAACTTCCACATGAACCTCATCGTTGCGCTCGTGCCGATCGCCGACGCGCCGTTTGCAAACGTGCGCAAGCTCGCGTGCGCAGCGTTCGAAGACGTCTTCCGCGCGGACAAGAGCAGCGTGTACGCGTACGAGATCGTGAAGCAGATCTCGTCGTACGTCAAGCAGAAGGAGCACCGCGTGAAGCAAGACATCATCCGGACGTTCCTCGTCATGCCGCTCGACGTCACGATGGAGCAAGGCGAAGACGCGCGCAAGCGAGCGAAGAACGACCGGAAGAAGCGCCGGCGTCTCCAGAACGACGGCGACACGATCGCCTCGGGCTTGAAAGAAGCAGAGGCTGTCGTGGACAAGGCCGAGCGCCAGAAGACCCAGGCAGACATCTTGCACGAGCTCGTGCTCGTGTACTTCCGCATCCTCAAGCAAGCAACGTACTCGACGGCGATGCCAGCCGTGCTCGAAGGGCTCGCAAAGTACGCGTTCTTGATCAACCTCGACATCATGATCGACTTGCTCAAAGTGCTCAAAGCCGTGCTCCGCGAAGACATCCTCCCGCTCTCGTCTGCGCTCCAGGCCGTGCTCACGGGCTTGCGCGCGCTCCAGGGTCCAGGCCAAGAGCTCATGGTCGACGAGAAAGAGTTTGTCGACATCCTCTACAAGCTCCTGCGCAAGTTCACTGAGGGCGAAGACGTGAGCTGCTTCCCCACGGCGCTCCTCTGTGTCGAAGCCGTGTTCATTCGGCGCAAAGAGATCGTCGTCGACCGCGTCGCTGCGTTTATCAAGCGCTTGCTTGTGATCTCAATGCACTTGCAGCCGCACCAGGTCCTCGCGATCCTCTCGCTCATTCGGAGTCTCTTCCACCGCTACTCGAAGCTCCAGCAGCTGCTTGAGAGCGACGTCGACCGCGTGGCATCGGGCGAGTACCGCGCCGACGTCGATGACCCGGACTTTACGAACCCGTACTCGAGCGCGCTCTGGGAGCTCACGCTCCTGACGCGGCACTACCACCCAACGGTTGCGTCGTTTGCTGTCGGGACGGCCGAGATGGGACCGAGTCTCCCGAACGAGTTTCCGAAAGCGATGCTCGAGACCTACAACATTGAGCACACCGGACTGTTCACGCCGTCGGTGACTGCGCCGCCGCGCAACCCGCTGCACGCCAAGATGGCGCTCGACTCTCGCAAGAAAGCGAACAAGCGTCGCCAGCGCGAGCGCCGGTTCTTCGTGCGCGACCCATGTGTGCAGGACGGCAAGCAGCCGTCGCCGTTCTTCCAGTTCTGTCTTGACGTGGACGCTGGCGTTGACGCTGACGACGACGCCGCGCTTGCGCAACTTGAGTTTGCCAAGAGCGTGCCCGCGTTGCAGTAGGACGGACGTTGGAATAGATAGAGCTTGTCTTTGCATTCGACTCGTCAAGCCGTTCTGGCGCTGAATTGTCCAACTCAAGGCGGCGATCATGGCGATAGTTTCAATGTTACCTACGGATAATCACGACGTCGAACACAGAGCACACAGACGGGTAGATAGAGAGGGAGCGAGATGGAGACGTCCTGCTCGCAGTAGTAGCAGCGCACAGGCGTAGCTGCCTCATGGCTCATATAAAAAAGCGGTTGCCACTGGACCTGGCGTGCGCAAGAGCAGAGCAGAGCAGAGAGAGAGGTGAGTGAGTATGTGTGCGGACATCATCAGGCTGAGAGAGAGAGAGTGAGAGGGCCAGGACGTACCGCTGGTTGGCGGTGTGGCTATACTGCTGCTGCTGCTGCTGTCTGCTGTTCCCATAGCCATACTGCTCTTGCTGGTGGTAGCCGCTTTGCTGGTCGTTGCCGTACTGCTGCTGCTGCTGCTGGTTGTCGTACCCAGAGTACTGCGCCTGGTGCTGCGTCGCATTGCCGTACTGCGGCTGTGCGATGCGGGTCGCGTACTGCTGGTTGCTCTGCGCGTAGGCAGCCGAGTACCGCACATCCTTCTCGTCGCTGTCGTCGGACGAGCGATGGCACCGCAGCACGAGCGTGAGCGCAAGGACTGCGACTGTCGCGGCGCACACGCCGATGCTGCAGCCCATGAGGAAGCTGCTCCACTTCGTGATGAGTTCAAAGAACTTCGAACGGCACTGTCCGTACGGCGCGTTGCTCGCCGCGGCGCTGCCCTGGCTCGTGACGTTCCCGCCTGAGAGCAGGAACGCGCCGCACCAGACCTGGTTCTTCGCATCGCGCGGACACTGGGTCTGTGCCCAGTCGAGCACGGCCTTGTACTCGCTGTACTTGGCCACGAGCGAGCACACTTTGCACACTGTCTCGACCTGCGGGACGTTCATGACGCCGCAGAAGCTCGAGAAGTTCTTCGTCGCTGTGCTAAACGTCCCCGGGAGCGACTGGTTGAACATCGTCAGGACGTCGTTCACGCCCGCGTCGACGCAGTAGTACGGCACCTGCGCGGCGCAGTAGAGCTGGTTAAAGTTCTCGCCGATCGACGTCTCGGACGCGACGGCCGGGAAGGCTGCCGCGTGCCACGCCGTGGCTTTCGAGTTCACCGAGTGCGCGCCAATTGCGACGACGACGAAGAACCCGAGCGTGATGACGAGCACGCCGGCGTAGATCGTGAGCAAGAGCTTCTGCCGCAAGAGCGCGCCGAAGCACCCGAGCGCAGCGAGCGCCATGACGACTGCGCCGAGGATGAGCGTCATGAGGAACGTCGAGCTGCCGATCCAGGCGTAGTCGCCTTGGAACGCGTCGAGCCAGCCGGAGGACTTGACTTTGTGACTGAAGTACACGAGCATGGCGCCGCCGACCATGAACGCCATGTTCACGAGCAGCAGCACCACCTTGGCGACATTCACGAGCGCTGCGCCGCCGTCTCCCATCGCGATGTGTGTCTGTGCGCGCGCTCTTGTTCTCCTCCTGCGCTCGCTCGCTTCGCTTCCTGTCCTTGCCGCTCGTGACGGACGCTGATGATGAGGAAAGGGTCACTTCGAGTCAGTCCGCAGTGAAACTGACTTCTAAAGCAATAGAGAACAAATCGAGGGAGTGACAACCAGCAGCAGCTCTTCTGATTCCCTTTTAATATACACGCTCCAGTGAAATATTCGAATCCATCGAATCTGTGCGACGTGTGCAAACAGCACGAAATCGATACAAATCGCTCTATTGGTGAGGATGGCGCTCAGTGTCTGCTCATACACCTCCGTGTGTGTGTGCGTGTGCATCGAGGCATCATGAGCTCACTCTCACAACGCCTTTGTGATCGGGATCTGCTGCTTCTGCTCGATCGCTTGCCGCAGCTTCTTGTTCTGGCAAATGCCGCTCCAGTGCCCCGGGTCTTTGCAGTATCGGCACGGGTTCGGACAGTCCTTCGCTTCGTGCTCGCGCTGCTTGCAGTTAAAGCACCGGCCGTTGCGCGGGCGCTCCGAGATCTCGCCCGACTCGAGCGCCTGCGTGATGCGGCGCCAGTGCTCGTGCTTGTTCTCGAGCCGGCGCTTCTTGCCCTTCTCGCGTTGATCGTGCATGAGCCGCTGCCGCTCCTTCTCCTCTTCGTCCATCGGCGGCTTGCTCTTCACGTCGCGGTCGTACGTGTCGCTGATCTGGCAGTAGAGGAGCTGGAAGAAGAACAACAAGTCCGACAGCTGCGTCTGCTCGGCGCCTGCGCGCAGTGGCACACTCGCTTTCTGCGCTGCCGCGACGAACTCTTCGAGCATGAGCTGGATCGCTGCAGGATCGCACCATACACGTTCGTACGTGAGCTCGGTTAGTGCATGCGCTTGACTGCCAGTCAGTTCTAGTGCGTCACGTGCACACAGCGCGGACCTTCGATCGTCGAGACGCAGCCTTTGCCGGCTTTGTGGTACCGCCAGAACTTGCTCTCGAGCGGCGGCTTTGCGAGCTTGACGCAGCGCACGTTTGCGAGCGCCGGGTCTTGCAGGATCACTGGCGCTTTTTGCCACGGGCAGTCGATGAACACGAGGCGCTCGAGCTTCTGCAAGTCCTCTGGCGTCAAGTCTGCTAGCGTCTCGGACTCGTACGACGGGTACACCACGACTGTGTCTTCGCGCGTGTACGTGACTGGCGCTGCGCCATCTGCGCCAGTAACAAGCGGGTACTGAAGGATCTCCACGTCCTGCGGCGCAACGACTTTCGCGTGCGGCGCAGTGCTCTTCTTCACCTTGTCCTGGAACCAGATGTGCACTTGCAGCGGCAGCGTGAGCGCCGGCACGTCCACGTCATCTGGCTTACCGATTGCAATGCAGCACACGGGGCAATAGAACTTGTAGCTGCGCTCGCACGACGGGCACGGTCCGCGCGTCCAGCCAGCGAGCTGCGCGGCGCTCGCGCTCGCATCGACTGACTCAAGAGCGCTGCTCATGCTTGCTTGTGCTCTTGGTGCAAACAAATGGCAGCGACGACTCGCACTTGTTTTTTTCACTATCACTATCGTCCGCAACCAGTCTCTCTCTCTCTCTCACGTTGGTCTTCGGAGTCTACTGCAGTATGCCGAAGACGAACGCAAAGGACGCAAAGAGCGAGCGAGTGTCTATTGAAATGGAGCAGTGATGGTCGGTCGCAGTCGACTGCAAAGCCATCAATCAGTCTCGTCCTCCATCTGCATCTCTCAACGCACTTCGAGCGCTCAGTCGAAGCGCATGAAGAACGCAGAGGACGGGTCGATCTGCTTGGCGTCGAGCGCGAGACCCGCCCCCATGGTCGAGCTCAGGTGCGCCGCCTTAATGTACTTACCCTTGGCGCCCTCTGGCTTCGCGTCGCCGAGCGCGACCATGAACGCACGCACGTTCTCGAGCAGCGCGTCCTCCGAGAAGCTCGCCTTGCCAATGCCGGCGTGGATGATGCCCTTCTTCTCTGCGCGGAACTCCACCTGTCCGCCCTGCGCCGCCGTGATGGCGTCCGCAACATCGAGCGTCACGGTGCCGAGCTTCGGGTTCGGCATCAAGCCGCGCGGACCAAGGACCTAGATCGAGCAGCAGCAGCAGCAGAGCATACGCGTGGGCGTGAGTCTAGGCACTGCAAGCAGCTGGGGCGAACAAGCGTAGACGCCCACGTACGCGTGCAACGCGACCAACGAGACCCATCATGTCTGGAGTCGCGATACATCTGTCAAAGTCCAGCTTGCCGCTCTGTACGAGCTCGACAAGGTCCTCCGCGCCGACGATCGTCGCGCCAGCGGCCTTGGCCTCCTCCGCCTTCGCGCCGCGCGCAAACACTGCGACGCGCACAGTCTTGCCCGTGCCGTTTGGCAGCGTCACGACACCGCGCACGCTCTGGTTCGGCTTGCGCGGGTCCACACCGAGCTGCACCGCAATGTCGATCGTTTCATCGAACTTGCGCGTCGACTGCTTCAGCACGTTGATCGCAGTCTTGACATCGAGCTCGACCTGCATGGTTCAAACAAACACCGGCAGCAGAAGCAGAGGGCACGAATGCGTGAGCGATCGCGTCGGGAAGGTGCGCCACAAGAGTGCACTTCGTTTGTTGCGCGACGCAAAACGCACCTGCGGCAGGCCAGTGTTGCGCGGCTTGAGACCGAGCGCAGTCGGCGAGCGCACGGTCTGCGCAGCAGAGGAGGCGCTGCGCACCCAGCGCGTAGCCGTCGCGCGGGTCGCCGAAGACGTGGACAGCAACAGCACGCGCATACTCGTCGTTGCTGGATGGTAGAGTGGTGGTGGTTCACGATCCAGCCACTCACTTCAAAGTACAGTGATCCGTTGTAAATAGACGCACAACTTCGACATTATATGCAAAAGTACGCGCATGGCTCAGAAACATACGCACCGTTGTTTGTGCCTTGCTTGACACACACACGACACACGACATGCGCTGCAAGGTCTCGACACTTGCGCTCGTGCTCGCGGCGCTCTGTTGCTCGCATGCGTCTGCAGACGTCGTGTGCAGCAGCACGAACGGGCCATTTTGCAGCAGCGCCAGCAGCGATGCCAACAGCGGCGCATTTGGAGTGGCAATGGCGCCGCGGCATGCGGCAACAAACCTCGAGCAGGACAAAGGGGTGAGTGCGCGAGACGAGCTCCAGTGCAGGTATGTGTCATCGATACTGACGCTGCGATGCTTGCTACTGAACCAACAGACGGTCGAACAGCTAGAGGTCACAAAGCGCACAAACATTGAGCGCGTGCTGAAGCAGTACGAGCTGGAAGCTGCGCTCGACGATGCGTCTGATCTCCTTGATCACGACGACTTGATGGACGAGCTGAGCATGCTCCTTGACGACACTGCTGCACTCTTTACCAACGACGATGGCGATGATATGGACGGCGAGTACGAGGAGAGTCCAGTCGTCGGGACGTTTGCGTTCAACAATGAAGGCGGCGTGTTTGAAGAGCTCGACCGAATGGACGGCGCGGATCTCAAGGTGCGCTGCATCGCTTGGTCCAGGTCCCGCTATCGACGCTCCTGCCGTGATCTCACGCACTGTGTGCGCTCTGCAGGAGTTCTTTGAGCTCGCACTCGAAGAAGTGGTGCAGTCGTACACGTCGACGCTCGACGACATGTCGCCCGAGATCTCGCAGGGACTGCTCCACTCCGTTCAGCAGCTCAAAGCTGTGAAGGACTTTGCCACGTTCCCGTTCCAAGTGCTCGACGACACGCGCAAGGCGCAGATCCGGCACAAGTTCACGCACCACCGGCTCATTGAAGTGCAGCAGACGTTCGAGAAGATGGTGATCGCACGCAATGCGCGCGAGCGGCAGTACGCGCTTGAAGCGTCCGTGTTCCTCTTTCAGCTCGCGCACGAGTCGGCTGCTGCTGACCAAGACACAGCGCAGAAAGCAGCAACAGATGCGGCGCCGTCAGCTGACGTCACTGGCGCGTAGTAGGCAATTGGCGCGTAGCAGCTCGTGTTGCGGGTGTGTGTAGTTCGACAGCCAGCGAAGGCGCGTCTGTCGTCGGTTTTGATCAGTAGAGGTCGTGATCCACGTGCTGCCTGTTGCACCAGCGCAAGCGCTGCCCATGCTGAGTCGTCTACTGCGCCTCCAGCGCTGGAAGGCACTAGTACGACTCAGGGTGAAGCGCTTGGCGTGCATGACTTGAGGTGAGTATGGTTCCAGATCACTGGATCTCACTATCTACGCTTTGGATCGGCCAAGTGACTGCGATGATGGGAGGACGCGGTGGTCGTGGCGGCGGACGTGGCGGCGCTGGACCGCAAGTTGCTGATGGCGACTGGCAGTGCCCGAATCCCGGGTGCGCCTCTCTTGCGAGCTCAACGCTGCCTCAACTGCTCGTGCGATCGATTCTGACAGCGCTGCGTGTGTGGCAATGGACACGGCGACATCATGGCTGTGCTTGCTCCAGATGTGCGAACATCAACTTCGCGCGACGAACGGCATGCAATCGCTGCAGCACTGCGCGCCAGGACGGCGCAGGAGGAGCACCAAGCGGTGGCAAAGCGCCTGGGGCGTCGGAGGCGCGTGGTCCGCCTGGACTCTTCCATGCTGGCGACTGGACATGCAACACGTACGTTTGTGTCTTGCGCCGCTGCCTCGTCTTGGGTCACAGGTGTCGTACTGACGCAGCAGCACACGTGTGCCCACATGACGTCTGCAGATGCGGGAATGTGAACTGGGAGCGCCGGAACGAGTGCAACATCTGCAAGAGCGGCAAGCCAGACACGCTGGGACCGGTGCGCTCTTCGCTGCATCGCTCGCCCATGGTAGTAGTGATCGTGGCTCACAGCGTACGATGGGCGGCTAGGACGAGAAGCGCGATGGCGCTGGTGGTGGCTTCAACGAGCGTCAGGAGCGGTGCGTCGCACGTGCAGACGATAGTGTGGCTGTGTGCGTCGTCGCGCTTGCTGACGGGACGCCTCGTACGGTGCATCAGTGTCGCGTCGGCTCGAAAAGAGATCGGAGACGACGGGTACGACGACTTTGGCGTGAAGAAGAAAGCGGGGAAAGCCACGAAGGCTGAGCGCGAGGCTGCTGCGCTCGCGCGTCTGCAGCAGTCGTACAGGTCCGTTCTGTGCGCTTGGCAGGCGTGTGCTCACTCGTGCAGCAGATCGAACGACAGCCTCCAATCGAACCTCGTGTGTCTGTCTGCTCAGTGCGATCTACCAGCCGTCGAGTGCGAGTAGCAGCGCGTCGGTGTCAACAGCGACGTCATCGCGGCCAGTGCCGTCGTCGCCCAGGCCGAGCATCTCTGTCCCGCCAGCGTCAAGACGCAGTCCATCGCCTGCGCGGCGCAAGGAGTCGAGTCGCCGAAGCCGAAGCCGCGACCGCCATCGAAGTCGCAGTCCTGTTCGCGACCGCCGCGACGCCCCAAACAGCAGCAACAGCTCGCGCCGGAATCGGAGCCGCAGTGGCAGTCGCGACCGCAGTCGCCGCGACAGTCGCGACTCGAGCGCTCGCTACCGCCACCGCTAGCTCAGAGACGCGGACTGCTGGTCCGTTGAGCGCTCGGACTCTGTCGGGAGTACCGTAGTTCTCGCGTCGATGCCCTCTCATGGTCGAGCGGTGGTGGCCACGAGGTGTCGAGAGTGAGAGAGAGAGAGAGAGAGAGAGACACGAGTGGCTGCCGCACGCTTTATACACTTGATTATCGAAACGGATCCACCACTCGCTGCCCACCACCGACACGGGCCACACGCACCGGCTGCGTCGTGTGTCTCTTGCCACTTGCGCTCTGTCTCGCAACGTTCGGCACCTCGCACTTGCAACTGCATGCATGACCTCTACGCCCGCACTTACAGCTGCTGCATCACGCCGCGCGCGCGGTCGACGATCGCCTTGACGTACACCGGCGAGATCTCAAACAAGTTCTTGAGGATCACGTCCGGGACGTTCGAGTTCTTCGATCGCTCATCTGGCTCTTTGTCGATCACGACCTTGACCGACCAGAGGAGCATGCAGCCCGTGCCAGTTGTGTCGTTGAAGTTGCGGAGCGAGACGCTGATGAGCAGAAGCGAAAGCAGTCGACAGCGTGAGTATGGAGACGAAGAGTGTGGACGACTCTAGCACAGAAGAAGCGCGCGCTACGTACGCAGTCGTCTGGTTGCGGCGAATGTGGTCGTGCGCCTTCACGTGGCTCGGGTCGTTCTGGACCGAGCGCGAGATGAAGAAGATGCTGCCGTCTGGGTTCTCGCGCTTCTGGTTCACTGTCAAGCTCTCTTCTTTCATTGTCCCGCCACTGTGCGCTGCGTCGTTCGAGATCGTCAAGTGCACCACGCGACGGACGTACTTGGTCGCACCATCGACTTGTTCCAGGAGCTGCATCAGAGCAAAGAAACCACCTTGCGTGAGCGGCACAGTCACTACATCCACCAACCACACCACACAGCCGGGCTTGAACATACCTCCGTGCTCTCTGTGAACGGGAACTTGCTCTCAAACTCCGAGTCGCCGATGCACGCCCAGAGGTCGTCGCCGACCGTGCGCGCGTCGCAGTTGTACATCTGGTGGCGGAAGTAGATCCCCATCTCGTTCTTGTTCATTTCGTACTGCACTTGCAAGCCAAAGTATGTCATCGTCGGGTTCTTCGGACTCCGGAACGACGAGTCACACTGTGCGAGCTGCTTCTCCGCGCCGCCCATGGCTTCGGTCGCAAGCTGCAGCAGCTGGTCCTTGAACGACGTCGATTGGATCTGGAGGTTCGACGACGCCGACGACGAGATCGTGTTCGAGAGCGCAGCAGGCGTCGTCGATGCAGACGACGACGAGTTCAGGATCATGTCGAGCGACGGCATGTTCAGCAGCGGCTGCTTCGTGAAGTAGTCCTGCAGGCGCTGGATAAACTTCATCTGCTCCATGAGCGTCTTGCGCAGAAACTCGTTCTCCTGGTCCACGCGCGCACGGATCTCCGCGTGCTGCTCGGCCTCTTGCTTCCACCCTAGCTCTGTGTTGTGCTCCGACGGCTCAGACGACTGCAGCACTTCGATCTGCTCCTTCAAGTCCTTCACCTTTGAGCGCAGCGAAATGAGCTCGTCCTTCTGGCGCTGACGGTGCTTGCGCGCGGCCTTTGCGATCTGCGCACGACGCTTTGCTTTCGGGTCTTCGTACTCCTCTGGCTGGCCGTTCTCCTCGACGCTCGAGTCGTCGCCATCGTTCACAGACGACGGTGGCGCAGGCGCTTTGCGCTTCTTGCTCGCAGCGGCAGTCGTCTTTGGCTTGCCCTTTGCAGTCGTGGCGCTCGCAGCAGGCGTCGCGGACGTCGACGACGCGACCGACGCAGCAGGACTTGCAGTCGCAGACGCTGGCACGGGCATACCGAGACTCGGGAACATCTGCGAGTTCGCGGCCATGAGCGGGTTCATGCGGTGAATCGGCGCGAGGCCGTTGTTGCCAGCGGCGCCAGCCATGTTGCCCATGGGCATCGGCAAGCTCATTCCCATCGGGAGCCCCATGCCGTTCTGCGCCATGCCGAGCGAGTGCGCGAGGCCGCCCGGGAGTCCGTTCGCGCTCGCGCCATTTGCGTTCGCGTTTGCATTTGCGCCGCCGCGCGCGTTCGTCGCTTGGAGGAGGTTCTGGAACGCGTCCATCGTGCGTGCGTGTGTGTCGTGACGATCAGGCGCTTCAACACGCGAGCAGGTCAGGTGAGGTCACACCGATACAGACAGACAGACACGGGCTCGTGGTGGTCGATCGATCAGGACGAACGTGCGGCGAGGTCGATTGACGAAGAGGCAAGTTGGCGCAATCGAGAATGACCGTGATTACGGAAGAACAGGCGGGAGAGTGAACGGTACAATCTCTTCCCGAATAGAAGCTCGCAACGCGCGAGAACCACGCAATGGCAAGCAGAGGGTTTACGCAAGCGAAGCGTGGGCCACACTTGGTTTTTGTAAGGCTGAACAGCAACTTGGGCACAGAGTGGGAGGACGAGCCACAAGACGAGAAAATCCACGCGATCAAAGCGTGCGATTGGCTCGAATTGAGATGGGACATGCGGTCTAGGGCTCTCGCGAGCGTCAACATCGTCGCCAAGTCGGCGACGTCACAGCCAATCACAGACGCGCACGCGATTTGTTCAACCTGCACTATTGCCAAACAGGGTGTTGTCCTTACAATTTTCTGTCGATCGGGTCATTGTATGCTTGATAAAGAGGTACACCTTTTGACATTGCGCGTTTCGTACGACCTTAAAAACCCATTTCTCACAAAAACCCAGCGACCCTAAACTTGCAACCATGTCATCGTTTATGCACCCACCAAAAGGTCTTCCGCAAGTTGCTAGACATACCAATAGCGTATCCTTGTCAAGAATCGAGTTTATACCAAACGCTGCCCGCAACCGTACTTTTGATGACATGCACTGTGCATTTTCCAATGTCCTACAAAACGGTTTGTATGATATATTGCGCTAGCAACTTTTGTCCTCAGACACAGAATGAAATTCAAAATAGTCTGTTGGGGTTCAAGCAATCGAATCCAATTGTCAAGGTTCATTCGTACCTTTGCTGAAGTACCCCCTTGACGTGGACGGATGGAGTGTAGTATCTCAACCGGCTTCAATGTGTTTCTTCTCATAACCGTTGAATCGTTTTGAGTGTCCACAAGCTGTAGTTATCTATAACTTATCAGTTGTCCTTGAGGGTATACATGCGCATCAAAGACAATCAATGAAGCCCATGAACGACATGCCCTCACAAGTCGTACATCTATTTGCATGTGTGAGCACGCATGTATTTACATCAGCATACTCGTGAAAAATGTGCGAGTGAGGTGACCAGGATGAGGATGGAGGACAGGAGGAAGAGGAGGGAACCGTGGTTGACACGTGACAAAAGGAGAAGTGAGCTGCTTCTCGCGTGTCGGTTGTATTTGAGTGGTGTGAGAGCACGTTGCTATCAAGTGTGCCCTACACAACTCTGTCTCATATCTAGTTGGAGACTTGTTGCAAACAAACATTTGGGATGTGTGACGTGTCGGGTTTGATACTGTTTGGGGCTGTTGCCAGACGGCTGAGTCATCCACAAATGGCCTCCCTTAATTAACCAATCAGGCGTGAGCGGTTTTACATGTGTATGTTATGGCAGTAGATTTTTGGGTTAAACACAGCCCATTGGTGGCACAACTCTTGATTACCTGCGATTTTCCACTCAGAGCCTCTCCTTTAAGATTTTGATCTGTGGGGCACACATGTCACCAACACACACAGACGGACCTCTCATTCAGCACTTTAATGCAATGGCCACCAGTAGTGTTGCAGACGATCTCGTAGCTGGTCTAGCCGACCGAAGGCTCATTTTGAGGACAAAGTCGGGATCAGCACAAAGCTATGAAATCTGCCTCAAGGCATGCTGCTAATGTCCGCGCCAACACCCTTGCTGATGCAGCGTCTTCTGCAACTGCGTCGACGACCACGGCCAAGGACACTACCAAGTCCGCTGTGGTGAGACCGTTGTGCGTATGGCCAAGACTGAGTCTGGTCAAGGCTTCTCAACTAGACTAGAGACAATCGTCTCCAGGTGCGAAGGATCCAACTCGCACCACTCAAAATCCTGAGGAAGACTTCGATCCACAGCAGGAGTGGCTGATCCGCAAGATCGTCGACCGATAGTTCAAGACGTACAAGGGATGGCTGGAGCCCCACTACAAGTGCGTCTGGGAAGACGAGCCCGATGAGCAAGGGAAGGAGGAAGTCATCGTGATTTTGGGAGCCGAAGTCGATTCTTCTTATGTTGGAGGGCATCAAGCCCCAACTCGACCGTGTCGACAAGTTCAAGACCGCCCAGAAGAAGAAACCGAGACTCACGTGGTATGAGTTCACGCACTCGAACGCTGGAAGCTCAAGCTGACCGCCAGCGACGATGGGCTGTTCGTCGTGTATGCGGTTCGTGTCGTGCTCAGCTTGGCCGGCATCGTGTGCGACAGGTTTGACTCTTTCGTCGAAGCTGCTGGGAGAGTGCCTGGGAGATGGGAACGACAGTGACGCGCTGATTGCCTTCGTCAAGCGTCTGGCACGCAGCGGCGTCAAGATCTCGATCAAGGCGCTTCGCAATGTTCTGCGCGGCGCAAATCGCGGCCCAGATCGCCTGCTCGGCTTGGGTCACAGTGACGGAGTGTACCTCGTGGATGCTTTCGACAACGATGATCTTCCTATCGGATATTGCTTTGCGATGTCTGTGATCTCTGGCGAATTCTACTTTTTCGAGCAAGACCGAGTAGACAAGCCGCTCAAACATCGCGTGCATTGTGACTTCGGCATCTATGGTGCCAGGATCGGCGACATCATATTTGTGCTTCCAGTAGTCAAGGTTGACTAGGATCGCCTACAACTTCACTTGCTATTGAGATCCTCATGCATGACGTTGAATGATCTTTCTTTACAGTTGCTTTAGCTTTGTTTGCTTTTGCTTTGTGCTAGTCTTTACAGTGCTTGTAGTGTTTGAAACTGGCTTTGCCGGTGGCGTTGTGAAGATATCTGCCACCATTTCCTTGGTGTTACAGTAAGAAATTTGATAATATTTCACTCCATTTATTCTTACACAAAATGGTTTCTGATGGCGATGTGCTTTGACCTGCAGTTCAGTTCTGGTTGTACGCCAGTTTGATGCCGCTCCGATTGTCCACGGGTATCTGGGTCGCTTTGATCGCTTTGTTTTGTGCCTCTCAAGCCCTTGAGCAGGTTCCGAAGAAAGAGGACTTCTTGGATGCAGTGACAAAGGGTGATGAACTTCTTAAATCGCGACGATCATCTTGGCGTCAGAATTTGCTACCTCTGCTGTTCGGTCATTGTCCCACTCCAGAGCCGTGGCTCGTGGGCATGCCTCTCGTTCCAGACGTCGATGGCGTTCGTCGCACTTGATGATGATCGACTGCGCGCTGAGCGACGCAGACGATTGGGCGCCACAGGCACAATATGCGATTGATGTGCAAACGGCGATGGTTTGCTTCGCGAATGCACATGGCTCCCATTCACCAAACATGATACATCGGAACTATGGAGGTGCCAGCCAGCGACACTTAACACCTATCTACCCTACTGTTGGATAAAAATTCCTCGACTCAGATTGGTCAAAATAGATCGATTTGGTCTGAAACCGACCACGCGTGATCTTATTGGACGCTTTTTGTAATTCAAACAGACTGAATGATTGGGGTATTGATGATATCTAACCATATATATCCGAACAATGCGGACACACCCATTTTGGCGGACACTTTCAATGGACTAGATCAATTCAACGATAGATATTGTGTTAGTGAGTATTAGCCGCAGCAGTCAAATTGTAACGGGGTACACAAGCTGTGGTTATGTGAAATAACCCAGCTTTGCGGAATTACAATTCACGCACTTCTTTTAAGACCGGCCTTCATTGGCGGTGACTCTAATTGGTAGATATCCTAGAATATTAGCCAATCAGTGAA
>JAASFT010000830.1:0-12631 GCA_023333885.1 Globisporangium parvum
GCGGACTTGAGTGCGTGTGTTGATGGAGTTGCTACAGCTGCTGCTGCTTGGCGTTGCTGGGTGTCGTGCGTCCTTGGATGGAAATTCGTGACTGCGAGGCTGGCTTGTCGAGAGAGAGAGAGAGCAAGAGCGAGAGCGAGAGCGAGAGCGAGAGCGAGAGCGAGAAAGAGTGGGTGCTTGGAGGCGCCTCTCGTGTTGAAACTTATAGGACGAGAGCTCTCCAAAGGCTTGCGAAGCAGCCTCAGCGTCGAAAGGCCACAGACACATCCGTACGCATGCGCAGGTCTAGAAGTCGAACGGGTTGAACGACTTGGGCGGCTGCTGCGTCGGTGCAGGTGCAGGAGCAGCTGGCATCGGGACAAAGTCAAACGGGTTCGACGGCGACGCTGCGATCGACGACTGCAGTCGAGACATCGTCGCCGGCAAGTGTCAGTGCGATGGCAACAGGGCACATCAAGCCAAGGGTCTGGGATGGCGGAGCTGCGCACCTTGTGGCTAAAGTCGAGCAAGTCAAATGGATCAACGTGCGCTGGCTTTGCTGCTGGTGCTGGCGTCGCAGCAGGTGGCGTGAACGCTGCAAACGGATCAGCCGATGCAGTCGGCGGTGTGAACGACGCAAACGAGTCGGTTGCTGGCGTCGACGGCGCTCCATCTGCCTCGAACGATGCGAACGGGTCAAACGACTGACGCTGCGTCGTCGACGGTGCTTGCACTGGCGCTAGTGCTGGAGCAGCTGGCGCTGTGGTCGAGTTCGAACTAAACGCGTCTGGTCATGACAATCAGTCGCCGCAGCATCGAGTGTCAGTCGAGCTGTCACGGCCGATCGACACACGCTTCAGCAAGACGACAGACGTACCGCTCCACAGATCATCGATCAGCACTGGCGACGCTGCTGCTGCGGCTACTGCGTGACTTGCGCTGGTAGTCGCAAGTGACGGAGCTGGCGCTCCAAGCAAGTCGTCTTCGGGCCACAAGTCGGTCGTCGGTGCTGCTGCAACAGCCGACACAGCAGAGGCTGACAGCGCCGACACTGGCTCATCTGGACTCGACAAGAGAGGACTCGGTCAGTGCTGGGTCTGGCCGAGTTCAAGAGAGTGGGAGAGGACGCACCGTCCCAGAAGTCGATCAAGTTTGTCTCGACTGCAGCAGGCGCTTGTGGCTTTGTCTCGTGGAAGACATCAGCACTGCTGCTGGTGCTGCCGAAGATCTTGGCGGCACGCTGCTGCACAAAGCTCGCAAACGGATCGTCGTCGTCGTCAGCCGCATCTGTCTGGTTCGAGCGCTCCTCTGGCTCCTGCTTCTGCTGCTTGCTACTGGCTTTCGTCGCTCCGTGAGCGCTTCCAACGCGCTGCTGCACAAACTCAGCAAACGGATCGTCGTCCTCGTCCTCGTCGTCCACTTGGTTTGTCTTTGCTCCAGTCCTGCGGCGCGGCGCGTCGTGGTCGCGCTGGTTGTTGTTGTTGTTGCTGCTGTTGCTCAGCGCCGCTGCTGCTTGCGTGGCCGAGAGCTCGTCGTACCGCTTGAGCGCGGCGTGGAGGTTGTCGTTCACGCTCAAGTACTCGCCCAGACTCTGCGCCATCGCCAACACCACACACACACACATACGATCCTAGCTGTCAGTCTCACGTCGCATGCCTCCGGACTCTCACGTCACGTGTTATCCGCCGCACCTCGTTCCCATCGGCTGCTGCTGACTGAATCACGCGCTCCATGCGCTGCACGAGCTCGCGCGCCTGGAGCGCGAGCTCCAGGATCACGCCCTCCGCGCAGACCATCGACGACTCGGGCTTCTGGGCTTCGTGGAGCATGTCTTCAAACATCTCGGTGATGTTCGTTGCGACGTGGTAGAGCTCTGTGGGCGAGAGCCCTGCGAGCGCACTCGTCGCACTCGAGACGGACGACGTGTCGATCGCCGTCTGCGAGGCACTGACAGTCGGCGGCGTGAGCACGGGGACCTTCGTGTCGTCGTACTGGACTGGGAACTTCACGCCGCGCTTGCGCATATTGTGGTACGTCTCAATGAACAGCGGGTAGTCGTGCTATGTGTGGACAGTGAAGGTCAGCGACCGATGACGACACGCAGGAGCACAATCGACAGCGTGCGGACGAGTGCGATCGACGTACGCGGTACGGCAGGAAGGCCTCGCCCCACGCCTGGACCATGTCGAGGATCCGCTCCACGATCTCCAAGCTGTCGCGTCCGCGCTTGTTCGAGTGCGTCTACGACATCGCCGTACAAACAAACCAGCACGTCCGTCACTCAGTGCGTCCAGGACTTGTCCAGTAGAGCGGGGCGACCAACGCAGTCGATCTGTCTGTCTGCCTGTCTGTCTGTCTGCCGTACCTTGTGCAGCGCTTCGAGCTCGTGCATGAACGGCTCTGCAGAGATCTCCAAGTGCACGAGGTGGCCGCAGTTCTTCACGACGGCCTCAGTGAGCGTGAGTGCGAGGATCACGACGCGAGACGACGGGTCGCCCAGGCGCAAGCGCAAGTACCGAATCGACTCGCGGAGGCTAGCGACAGAGGTAGAGAGAGAGAGCAGAGGTTGTCTATCGGTCAGTGCCAACGCACGAGCTGCTGCTTGTGAGAGAACAGCGCTAGTGTCGTACACGTTGCGGTTGCTCGCGTTCGAGAGCGCGTCGACGACCGCCATGATGCGGTCCCAGTGCTCGCCGCGCTCGTACTCGGACGTGGCAGCGGCGATGAGGTCGGTCATCCTCTTGATCCGGTCCTGCTCCGTCGGTGTGTAGAGCACAGCGACGGACTTTTGCTGCACGATCTTGCCGAGCGTCGACGTGAGCTGCCGCTTGCTCGGCACTTTCTTGCGCCACTCGAGCATCTTGGCCTCCATTGCGTCCATAGTGGCTGGTGTGCCGACTCGCTCGTTGTCGTGTAGGTGGCGATGACGGACAAGCAGACGCGTGCAGATGTGCACGGTACGCAGCGAGGCGTCGAGTGCTCCTGCTGCCGGTAGAGCTGCTCGTCGATGCTGTCTTGCTGCAGCGGCGCTCGTGTTGTCTGACGTCTCCCATGCCACGCCACCTCTACCTCGCGAGAATCTACGACTCTGATGACTAGAAAATGGTATGGTCGAACTAGAGCGAATCGCACGTCGACAGGTTGCAAACGAAGCAAGCAAATGCTATTACGCAGGCTCGAATCGTTCCATAGATGTAATTAAAAGATGTCGATTTGTGCGATTTTCTTCAACACTGTATGCTGTTCAAAAGGCTTCCAGACAGAAAATCTCGCACCAAAGAAGCTCGCGACAGCATCATCGCGATCTGCGTCGACCTCATCTTCGCGGTGCGTCTGTGCGCGCGTCAACGACGACTGAGCGAGCGATGGCGGACGCGCCTGTGAGTGCTGCGGAGCAGTTCAAAGCCCGCTTCCATGCAAAGTACGCAGAGCTCGTCGCGCAGGGCGTTGCGCCAAACGACGCCGCAGCGCGCGCGCTCCAAGAGCTGCAGCACCTCGTGCCGCCGCCTGCTCCAACTGCCAGCTCTTCCGCTGAATGCGACACTGCTGCGTCTGCGCCAGCGCCGTCGACACCGCCGTCACCGCCGTCTGTGACGTCTCCACTGCCTCCACCGCCACACTCGCCTGCTGCACCAGCGTCTCCAGTGACGCTCGAGCAGCAGCAGCACGACAACGAGCACCACCACGCCACGAACGGTGATGACGTCGACATGGACGACGACGATGATTCAGACGGCGAAGCACAGCAGCTCGCGCTTGCGATGGCGCTGTCTACTGCTACAGCGCCGACTCCGCCACCGGAACAGGAGCAGGAGCACGCGAGCAGCGAGCGACCACGTACTCCACCACCTGCAGAAGTGCCTGCCACGCCAGTCGTAAAGGGCCCGCCGCTCGGTGAGCAGCTCCAGCGCGCGCTCGAGACTGCAGCGACGGGTGACGACTACCGCGATGTGAAGCGCCTCGTGTACCAGATCTTCTCGGACGTCCCGACGCTCAACGCAGCGTTCGTGACGCCGGCGTCGCTCGTGCACGCAGTCGACGCGACCAAGTGGTGGGGCATTGACTCGCGCTTGCTCGAGGACGTCTCGCAGCGCCTTAGCTCGGCCATCACGACTGCGAGTCGCGACGCCAGTGCGCTCCAGAACACGCTCCGGAATGCGCTCGAGACACTCGTGACGCAGCCGTGGCACGTCTGCTCGACGTGGTCGACGTCAGCAGCGATGCGCTTTGTCCTTGTGCTGTTTGCGCAGCCGTGGGTGTTTGATCCCGACTACGTCGCGATCGTCGGCGGCGTGAGCAAGCTCGTGTACCACACGTCGGCTGCTGCAAAGACGCTGCTGCGCGAGCACTGGGACGCGCACTTTACCAACGCAGAGCTCGCGACGTTGCTTGCGATCTTGCAGCAAGCGATCACAGTCTTGCTCTACGGATCGAAGAAGATGGACCTCGTGTACGCGTGCTGTAGTGTCTTGAAAGAGCTCCACGCGATCAACACGGTGCGCGATGCGACGCAAGGCGCTAGGACACCGACTCCTTCCACTGCATCGAAGGCAGAGACAGCGTCAGACACCACTGGGCCGTTTGCGACGTACGATGCGTTCTACAACGACGCCGTGAACTCGGAAGTCGACATCATTGACGACTACGCGCGGTCGCTCCCGTTCTTCCGCAAGCGCCACGCCCTCGCGACGCACAGTCGCATGGACGACCCGAGTGAGACGTACGTCCCACCGTCGCGGATGCTCTCGGAGCTGTCGTTCTGCGACTTTCCGTTCGTCTTGGACGCTGGATCCAAGTCTCGGATTCTCCAAGTCGACTCGGACTTGGAACAACGAACGTACGCACAGGACGCAGTGCGCTCTGGCGCAGCAGCGGTCATGGGTGCCGCGGCGCAGTACTTGATCTTGAAAGTCCGGCGCTCGCACGTGATTGAAGACGCGCTGCAGCAGCTCGTGCAGCTCTCGCCAGCGGCGCTCAAGAAGCCGCTCAAGGTCAAGTTCATTGGCGAAGAGGGCGTTGATGAAGGCGGCGTGCAGAAAGAGTTCTTCCAGATCCTCATTCGCGCGCTCTTGGACCCGGCGTTCGGGATGTTCACGTACGACAGCGAGACGCACGCGCTCTGGTTCAACTGCGACTCGCTCGAAGCGACGATGGAGTTTGAGCTGATTGGGATCTTGCTCGGGCTTGCGATCTACAACGGCGTGATCCTCGACGTCCACTTCCCCCACACGGTCTACAAGAAGCTCCTCGGCGTCTCGCTCGGTCTTGACGATGTCGAGCGTGCGATGCCAGCGCTTGGACGCGGCTTGCGGCAGCTCCTGGCGTTCGACGGTGACGTCGAAGACGTGTTCCAGCGAAGCTTTGAGTACTCGTACGAGGTCTTTGGAGCAGTCAAGACTGTCGAACTCAAGCCCAGTGGCAGTGCGATCCCAGTCACAAGTTCGAACCGCGACGAGTACGTCGCGCTGTACGTCGACTACCTCCTGACAACGTCCGTGGCGCGGCAGTACGACGCGTTCCACCGCGGCTTCCACCTTGTCTGTCACGGCGACATCCTCGAGATGTTTCGGTGGGAAGAGCTCCACTTGACGATCTGCGGGAGCCCCGACTTGGACTTTGAAGCGCTCGAAGAAGTGACGCACTACGACGACGGCTACACAGAGGACAGCGAGTGCATTCGGCACTTTTGGAGCGTCGTGCACGAGTTCTCGCTCGAAGAGAAGAAGAAGCTGCTGATGTTCTCGACTGGGAGCGACCGCGTGCCGATTCGCGGGCTTGCGACCATGACGTTTGTCATCTCGCGCAATGGCTCCGACTCGGATCGGCTCCCGAGCGCGCACACGTGGTGCGTAGTGCTTGTTGCTCAATGCGGTTGACTGTGCGACTGCGATTACGTGAGCGACTAACGGGTGGACGCGATGTCTCCAGCTTCAATCACTTGCTGCTGCCCGAGTACACCAGTCGCGAGAAGCTCAAGGAGCGCTTGCTACTGGCGATCACGCAGAGCGAGGGCTTTGGACTACGGTAGACTGAGCATTGATGCAACGAGCGATGCGCCGAGCGTCGAGATGCACTCGCGAGATGGAGAGTGAGAGAGAGCGAAGCGAAGCGCGAGCGAGCCAGAGAGTGAGTGATTGAGACTGGCGCTTGGCACTTGGCACTTGGCGGGCGTTGAAGACACAATCGCCGCTTGACTCTGTGATTTGACTGCGTTTCAGTATGCGAGTTGTTCGCTGCGTGGTTTTGGATAGCGATAAAATCAAGGACAATCTCTCGATTTTGTCACTATCGACCATTTGCACCAGTGCAGCATCGACAAGCAAGCAAGCAGCAATGAGCAGCAGCAAGAGCGCCGTGCCGCAAGTCGTGCCAGGGCTGCACGCCGGCAGCAAGAGCGACTTTGGCGACGACATCGACATTGACGACATGATCGAGCGCATGGGCTGCGCGAAAGACTACTACAAGCTCGAGGACTGTCTCGGCGAGTACGACCGCGACTGGACCAAGTGCCAAGCGCAAGTCAAGCAGCTCAAGCGCTGTAACGACCGGCTCCAGGAGCTCAAGCGAGCACAGGCGGCGGCGTCTGCGTCTGCGTCGCAGACTGAGAAGCGCTAGGATGTGCACACTACGCAATAGACCATGCACAGCAGCCGCGTATGAGAGCGACGCCCAAGTGTCAGTGTGTTGCGTGTCATGTTGGTGTGTGCGCGTGTGTCAACTCTGCTCGCATGTGTGTGTGTGGTGTGTGGGTGTGTGGAAAGCGAGACAAGCACGAGCAAGGGAGCGAGTGAGCACCGCCAGCGCGCTGCTGCTGACGCCACGCTCCAGCTTCCTTCCTACCAATCTGCCAGCTCGCCTGCTCGCCGAATGCCTAACGACGGCCAGTCCATCAGTCAGGCACCAGCAGCAGTCTGCAAGCTTTGGCTCCTGTCCTCGCTCGCATCGACGGCAATGCTCCAGAGTCTCTCTCTCTCTCTCGGTTGGCTGTCCGTCCGTCCGTCAGTCTGTTGCGAGCGACACAGGCGCTGGCGTCGCGACTGCTGCTCGGTCTAAAACGGCGCTTCGACTGTTCGACTCCCGCTGCTCGCACTGGCGCCACCAAGGATCTCTGCGTCGTCGTCTTGCTCGTCCGAGACATACCAGCCGTCCATGGTGTCAATGTCCATCGCGGTGTCGTCGTCGCGTCCCTCTTCCTCCATTGCTAGTCGCGCGTACTCGGCGCGAGCGTACCGGTCCCAGTCCCTACAGTCCCATCAACGATTCATCATGAGTCCCGTTGGTCCACACTACAAGGCGACACGTCTCGACGCACTGCAACGTACGTGAGCTCGGGCTCGGCCAGCTGCTGGCGCAAGAGGAACGGGTCGCGCTGCTCAAACTCAATGAACTTGCTCAAGTTGAACAGCACGTTGAAGAACACGCCTGAGACGCGGATCTTGTCTGGACGCATGAAGTCGCGGTGGTAGAACTCGCCATCGACGCCAGGATGCAGCAGGTCCGACCTGCAAGTACCAGCAACCGCACTCGTTAGTACGACGCACGTGGCGCGTGGCGAGCGACGCGAGGCACGAGAGACTGAGACGCACATTTGGCAGAGCACGTCTTCAAACGGCACGACTTCGTGCCCAAGACACTCCATGCGGTGGATCTGGTGACGATAGAACGTCCGCATCTCGTCCGCACGGATCACGCCGTCTTCGTTCGTGTCAATGAGCTCGAACCAGTAGCGAATGCTCACAGCGTTGCTCTTGTCCTCTTCCGACAGCATAAAGTCTGCGAGACACACCCAGCCACTGGTTAGCGTCACCGCCACTGACAGCGTAGCTCACTCCGTCAGTCACGGAGGCAGTCAACAGGCACGGGAGACGCACAGATGAAGTCTTCGTAGCTCATCTTCTTCTTGTCGTCGACAGAGAGCGACTGGACGCGCGCAAACGGACGACGGCCGTGCTCAAAGATCCGGTCGACGATCACGCGCGTGAGCGAGTGGCCGCCGTAGCGCACGAGGTCGTCTTGGCTCAAGAGGAAGTCGTGGTCCGTGTCGAGCTCCCAGAACTTGCAGTAGAGCACGTAGAAGTGCTCGTACGAGAAGTACGAGTTCACCTGAGGGCAAGCCACACAGAGGGCTCGGTCAGTCGATGGCATGGCACTCCTAGCAGATGCCTGTCTGTACCTTGTTGATGTCCTCTTCTTCGTCCACGCAGTTGAACGCGTCAATGAGGTTGCTCCGACGGAGCTTCCGCAGTGTAATGCGTCCGCTGCTGTCGCGATCGACGCTGTAGAAGATCCGCACAACGACTGTCAATGCTACTCGTACCAGCAAACACGTCACAACCCATCACGACACAGAATCAAACTGTTAGTATCTAGCATTGCATCTCCAGACCCTCTCGCACGATGCATGGCCGACTGAGCACTGTCGAGCGTCGGGACGTACCATACTTCTCTTGGAACTCGGGCGTGTTCCCAAGGAACTCGAGCCCAGGGTGGTACTTGAGCAGCTCTGTCCATCAATACACACACAGACGCACGTTGGTTAGGACACAATGCGCCGGAGCAGCACGTGCCAGACAGCCAAATGCATGAGCGAGTGGATGTACCGTGGAGGAACGGTGCAAAGTCGTCGCGCTCAATGTAGTCGTGCTGGGGCTGCTTCACCTGCAACAAGAGAGAGAGAGAGTCACGACCGAGTCAAAGCGTCAGTGTCCACGTGTCTGTCTCAACACGAGGCAACACGTCCCGACTCAGCACACCACAGACAAAGTACGTACTACTCTAAAGAAGCGCTCCACACTGTCGTACGGCGCGAGCTCCGTGGCCCAGTATGTCTCAAAGACCTCTTTCGTGATCCGCGGCGCCGAGTCGTCGGGCACTGGCGCATCAGCTGCTGGAGCGACGGCTTTGCTCGCAGGCGACGCGAGGATGCGGCGGAAGAACGGGGCGTTGAAGAACGACGGGAAGCCGCAGAGGTCTTTCGTGATCGCGACAAAGTCCTCGACCTTCATGCCGTCCGCAAAGTCTCGGAAGCGCGTCTCAATGTCCGCCTGTCATGCCATGCGACACGGTCAGTCAAGGGATGAGCCCATCACTCACAGCCTCCCACGCATCACACAGAGCAAAGACGCACACTCTTGCGCGCAATGGAATCCGTTGAGAGACCGCGGAGCCGACCGCGCCGCCCTTCGCCGGGCGTGTAGAGCTTGGGAATCTGCTTGCGCAGCTGCCGCAGCGCTGCGTGCTCGTCTGCAAGACTAGTACTGTGGCTCTCCATTGGCTGGTCCACTGCGACTGCGTCCGTGTCTTTCATCACGACGTCGCTCGTCTCGTGGACCTTGTCGAGCGATGGGAGCTGCTCGCCGTGGAGCTCGTCGCCAAAGAGACTCACGACCAAGTGCTTCTTGCGGCTGTTTGGACTGCTCGTGACGCCACTGCCGCCAAAGTGGTGGTAGTTTGGCGGGCGCTTTGGGCTCCGCGACGGCGACGACGACGCTGTGTCGACACTGCTGCTGCTGCTGTGCCCGCTCTGCGGCTGCTGCGGATGCGTCGATGCGCTCGCGTACTGCGCGACGATCGCGTCCATGTCTTTGCCGCTGCGGATGTCGTCGACGATCGCGTGGATCATGTCTTTCGTGCCGTCGACGTTGAGCCACTGCTTGAAGAGCTCCTCCATCTTCACGCGAGCGCTCGGGCACAAGTGCGCGCTCTCGATCTCCGACAGCCGCAGCGACTCGGCGCTGTGCGAGTGGTGGTGGTGCGGTCCGTGGCCGCTCGCCGTAGTGCTACTCGCGCTGTTGCTTGGCGAGACCATTGCTGCGTCGAGCGCGCTCGTTGTTGCGACTTCGAGCTCCATGGTCGTCGTCGTCGTCGTCGTGTGTGAGTGCAATGGCGTCACGCGCGACTGTTGTTGCGCCTGCTGCGATTGTGATGGATGGATGGTGATCGTGATGGTGCGACAGCTAGGTCGAAGCGCTCGCGCTGCGGCTGCACGAGCGTACGTGTGTGTGTGTGTAGTGCAGGACGTGTGCTGCGCTGGTGTCGGCGCTCGCGCTGCTGCTGCTGCGCTCCTGCTCGTGTTGCTCGCGTTGTGTGGTGTGGTGGTTTTCCCCTTTCTCCCCCTCAAACAGACGCGGCGAGGACGCAGCGCACTACTGCAGACGCTCGGATACGTGCGCAGGATCCACAATAGCTTGGACATTGTATGGATCGTGTGGCATCGAGCAGCGCGCTTTCGATAAAGTACGCGATGCTCGGATGTTCGCGCATACAAACGCACGAGCGGAACACAGCGCGAGCTGAGCTGAGCTGCAGCACGAGGATGACCAAAATGATCAAATGATCGCCGCAGATGTACAGCTCCACACGACTACAACGCAACACACGCCTCGCATATACAGATGCGTGCATGCGTCTCTGAGCGTCGAGATGGTGTCGCTCCACATCATCAGCTCGCGAAAGAGATATGCGCACGAAGTTGCGAGTGTCGATGGTGACAAGTCGACTGTCTACTGACACCCAGGGCGCCACAGCAGTTTGACTACCAGGAATGTAATTTGCAACGCTCACAACTGCTCGAGCAGCCAACCAAACCAAACGCCGATCAAGCAAAAGCGCGAGCAGACACGACGCCCGACGCCCGACGCCCGACGCACACGCTTGTCGACGCTGCTCGGACAACGATGTGGAAGCCTGGAAGTGCCAAGCCAAGCGCTGCGACGGCTAAGCCAACTGCAGCTCCTGCCGCGAAGCCAAATGCAGCGCCATCAAAAGGCAGCGAGCCGCGACCGACGTCCAAGTCGGCGCTCTCGCAAAAGACACTTGCGATGAAGGTGCGCTGGTGCTACTGCTGGCTTGTCCGATGTGCTTGATGCTCATGCTCTGCATCCGCTGTCCACTGTCGCACTACAGTTCATGCAGCGCAAGAAGCAAGCAGATGCGCGCAAAGAGACGGCTGCACAGGAGCGCAAGAAGCAGGACGCGTGGGTCGTCGCCAGCCCAGAGGACGTGAGCGAAGACCCTGCGAACGGTGCGATCGTGTGCGAGCAGGACGTGCCAGACCCGTCACTGCCGCTGATCTTTGGGCGTCGGTCGTTTGGCGGATTCAACAAGGCGGTCGAGGTTCGTCGCGCATGTCCATGAGCGTCTCTGTCCTGGCACGCGCACCAGTCGATCGCCACTCACTCTTTGCAACTGTGTGTGCTATGCCGATGCCCATATAGGACGAGTACCGAGAGGTGTCGCGCCAGCAGCGCTTCGCTGCGTCGAAAGAGAAAGAGCTGCGCGACGAAGTGTCAGCGGAAGAGATGACTGCGCGCATGATCAAGTACACGGGTCTCATGCGCGGTGGCCCTGGCAGCGGCGGCCAGCGCTCACACAAGCGCCAGCGTAAGTGAAGAGTAGCTCCGTCCCATCGCTCTCCATAGCGCAGGACAGGTGCACGCCGCAGTCAGTGGATAGGAAGACCTCACGGCTCGACTCGAGGCACATACGACGCCTGCGATAAGTTATTTGATACACGATCTATACGTTGTCACACACGTTGGGGTATACGTTGGTTATTCGTTGTCCTCGTCACTGGCGTCTTCGTCGCTAAAGTAAGCGCCAGCTTTGCGCGTACGACGGCGCGGTGGCTCGCTCGATGCTGGTGTCATCGCCGTCGCAGCGGAAGTAGCGTCATGCCGTTGGGGCGGTGGGTACGCGAGCAGCGAGATCGATACGTCCAAGTCCGACTCGGTCGCAGGCGCTCTGTTCCGTCACATCCAGAGACACACGTCCTGTCGTCAGTTCACTCGTCTAGGCGCTTCGTACAGATCATCGCACACAGTCGTCGCACACACACACACAGACGTACAGGAGGTTCGTCGTGCCCTCGTCGCTGAAGAAGTGTCCACGCTCCGCGGCGTCGAACCTCTTGCGCTTCTTGAGCTTGCGCTTCGCACTCGGCTTCTCACGCGCGCCGAGGACGTTGCGCGGACAGTCGTACGAAAAGTGGCCGTGCTCGCCACACTCAAAGCACCGCGTCGCCTGCGCGTACGTGCGCTTCTTGATGAACTCTTGCGACCGGCCGTTGTCGCGACTGCGCGAACACGCGAGTGTCATGCCTTCTAGCGGTCGGTTGTGCATCGCAGCGATTGCGCGCGTGCAGTCCTCTGCGCGTGCAAACTGCACAAACGCAACGCCGCGGCTCTGCCGAGTCTCCTTGTCGCGCAGCACCGTCACGCGTGCGAGCTTGCCAAATGGCGCGAAGAGCTGCGCAACGTCGTTGTTTGTGTACGCGAATGGCAGCATCGAGACGTACGCAGTCGACTGCGATGGACAGCACTTGGTCGGAGCTGGCTGTAGTGCTGTCGTTGTGGACGCGTCATGGCTGTTGCTGCGTCCGTGCATCGAGGCGTCTTGGCGCAGTGGAGGTGTCGTGACGCGAGAGGGCACGAGCTGCTGCTTCGATGCCTTGGTTTGTTTGTCAGGACATCAACACACAATGCGATAGTGACAAAACCAACGACACCGTCGTGTGTACCAGAACCGCCTGTACGACCTTCAGACGAGTGGGGCGAGCACTGGAGGCGACCTCACGAACTTGCTTCAGTTGTACTTGGCGAACGAGACGCTCGACGAGCGCTACTACCGCGACCATCGACTCCCAAGCGTTCAC
>JAASFT010000831.1:0-12630 GCA_023333885.1 Globisporangium parvum
TCGTGCTGACAGCGTGCTCGATCGCGTGGACGCGAACGGAGCGCATCAAGCTGAACGACATCGCGTTGACGCCACTCGACATCGCTGAGTCGACCATTCGAGACCAAAGAGAAGAGCTCGCAGCCCTGCGCGCGGAGCTTGCCCATGAGCACAACAAGGTGGATCAAATGCTCTGCGCTGCAGAGACGCACAAGCCACTGCTCATGAAGTACACCAAGACATGGACGAGCGAGCAGGAGGCGCGACTGCCATGGAAGCGCAGTAAGATCGACCCAAACAGCTCCAGCTTTGCTTCTGGTCCGGACGGCATGATCGTGTTCGTCGATGAAGGAACGTACGTGATTCGCTGCACCGTGAAGTTCAAGCAGGGGCGTTGCCCAACGAACCTTGCCGTGCTCGTGGTGTGTGGCGAGTTCGAGCAGCGTTTGAGGTCTTTCCAGCAGAGTGAACACCCGAGTCGAGTTCAGTAGATCGCGCAGAGCACATTGCTCAGGTTACGTGAATGGCCATGCTGCTTGCATCAATGTCGTTGCGCCGAGCATCGGTAGTCTCTACGTCGTCCCAGCGAACCACCTCGAGGACTTCGCTTAGTACTCGCTACTCGCCAGCATGGACGACACGGAGTTCCAGCGCTGCAACTCGAACATCGCGATCTGCAACAGTCTTGAGCTGCGATCGTTCTTGTTCGCGAGAGCGACGATGCGATGCACACTCGGTGTTGCTTGCGTTCAACGCAATGGATCAACAACGAGTACGAACGCAACCCACTCACGTCCATTCAACGCATTTCACTGCACATGTGCCACCACAAGGCGTCTTGCTCGCCGACGACTGGTGGGACAGATGCATACTCACACCCAGACCCACTCGCCGCACTCGCCACGATACACGACAGCGTCTCGCTCGTGCATAGCATCGCGCACTGCAGGTGTGCGACTGCCGCGCTGGGAGTTGCTCGCGTGCGCAGAGTGCGTCGCGGAGGCAAACACTTCGTGGAAGTCGTCGAGAATGCTGTCGATCGCACTGTCGGCATCGCTGCCGGTGTTGCTGGAGCACTCGAGGGGCGTTGCTCGTGAGCGCCATGCACTGAATGGCCGCTGGAAGATGAGCCGCAGTCCTTTTGCTGCGCCGCGCTCAAACAACGTAATGAGCTCTGGCACGTGGCGCCGCGCCGTGCGGATCGTCGCTTCCGCCGCTGCAGCCGCTGGCGACTGCGCGTGCGTGCGCACGTGGTGGTGGCGTGGCGCTTGCGATGCAGCGAGCATTGCTGGAGATAGCGAACGAGACACAAAGTCGCCGAGTAGCGACAGCGATCAGTGCGTGCGCACACGAACGGAAGGGCCAGCGCTGCGCTCGATCCACTCGCACCTGTTGCTGCGTGCGTGCGAGTCGCTCGTTTGTGTGTGGTCGAGCTGGCGGCAGTTGGTGGTGATAGCAAGCGACTCGAGTCGTTGGTTGGAAACGTCGCGGCAGCAGCAAGCGGGAGAGACTCGTCCGATCTTGTCGTTCTCTAGCATTGGCGTGCTTGTGGCGCGCTAGTGTTCGCACTGCTCCAGACGCGTAGATCGAAAGCCAGCAGAGCAGCAGATTAGGCACGACACGCGAGACGACGTGCATGTGAGCACTTGTGTGCTTGTGGTGAAGTGATCGAGCAAGTGAGCGAGTGAAAGTTAGGCAAGTTCCTGCAGACCGATCAGGGCAATTGGGGGTCTGAGCGCCTCGAGGCGTGCAAAGCTGTGCTCGACTGCGAGCATGCTCGCGTGCCGACGAAAGCGCTGCGTCGTGAGCTTGAGAGGCACTGCCGCGTCGTCTACATTGACGAGTACAACACGAACTGTCGGTGCTCGCGGTGCTGCTGAAGGGTCACAAGTTGCGAGCGTCACAGAGTCGAAGCGAAAGCGCTCCACCTGACGCAACTGGTGTTGCTAGGTCGTTCTCGAGAGCATTGCCAAGTTCCCAGAGCTTGTCGGTGACGTGCGTCGCCTGCGCTTCCTCCGCGGTCACAAGATGAACGTGTCTGTGTGCTGCGAGCAAGTTCCGCGAGATGCTCGAGGTCCGCCTCGAGAGGTCGTCCGTTAGATTTGCTGACATTTATCCGGAATGATTGCGAGTAGTGCATCACACAACAAATTGCGCAGTTTGTATGCTACAATCTGCAGAGCCATTTCGCACTTTTCGCCAAGATCTGAGCTGAATTCGCGTGCGGCAAGTCGACCTCATCCGAATCTCGCCAAATCATCACGGTATACTTGACGATTTCTCGCCAAAATGGCACCAACATAGCGTACAATGCAGAAACGCAAACATTCGAGCGCTGTCTGTCAGTGGTGCGAATGACGAAGACGAGATCCAGTACGCTTGCAAAGAGTTCCAGGAGACATCGCGCGAGAACAAGCCGTTCAAGTACGCCCACTGCTGGATGATCTTGCGATCGAAGACAAAGCGGCAGGACTTCCGGTCAAACCAGCCGCTCGTGCGCAAGACCACAGCGCAGCTCAAGGCGGTGACGCACACAAGAGCCAAGTCGCACGTCCGCTTGGAGTCAAAGCAGCGAAAGCAGCAGCTCAAGCTGCAGCAGGTCGTGCAAGCGTCTCGCGAATGCAGCAGCTATGCTAGCAAGTGCAAGTATGAAACTCGTGCACGCCCTTGAAGAGGCAAACCAAGTCGCACTCTTCGCGGCACGGCTCGAGAGGCTGGATGCAAATGCTCAAGAGTTCTTCAGTGTCAAACAAGCAGCAGTGCTTGAAGAGTTGCGCTCGATCAATCACGGTGCCTCCATCTCTACGATCGTGGATGACAAACGCGAGCAACGAGAGCAAATCGATCAAACCAAGAACACAGATCTCGAGAGTGATGACGAGTGAATGAAGTAGTCCTATGCATGAGTGCATGAGTAATGAGTAAGACTAGATGTCCTCTCTACGCTCTCCAGTCTTGTACTGCCACATGTGCTCGATCAAGTCGTGCTGGATCTCTATGTGAATCTCTCACCGACGCCACTGCTGTGAAAAACGCGTCGAGTGTGATGGTGCTTGGTACCGAGGCATGTCTCGTGGCCATCTCAAGCTCTTGCTCTGAGCTGCTCACGTCACCCGCCTGAAAACTCAAGTTGTGGATGATGATCGCGGCTTTCCAAACGACGCGCATGTCCGACTCCTGCCAGAATCGCGACGGCTGTGCCAGGAGACCAACACATGCCTTCAAGACTCCAAAGCATCGCTCCACATCTTTCCGTGCTGTTTCTTGCTGCGAAGTGGCGTTGCTTCTTGTTGACGGGATGACTGACGTTCTTGTCAAACACGGTCCAAGTGGGGTAGATGCCGTAGGAGAGCTGATCGCAGCTTTGTCGCTCGGTTCCGCCGAGCACAAAGGTGTGGTTCGGCGCGTGCCCGCTTAGCCATTCATACGGCGACCACTCAACGACGTTGTTGTCGTTGTTCGATCCATGAATGCCGACGTAGGTATGCCATATCCATAGATCGTGCGTCGGCACTGCTTCCAAGACCATCATTGGAGTGGTGAGGTTTTTGTTTGGTCACCACCAGGTCAGGTCATGACTACGGTCAGACGGCTGGTGCACTGCAGTCACGCGTTCGTAGGTCCTTGGTCATGCGATAGGTCACGTCGTGGCCAATTGTGGTCACAACCTATGTATTTTTGCATCGCAAACCAAACTGGACAGGTCAGGTCAGGACAAGATCAACATATAGACAGATACCTCGCGACAAGCAACACTGGAGTGCAGACTGAGGCTGAACAAGAGAGCATGATCATTCCTCAATCGCACCAGGCCTTCACACTTCTCCCAATGGAAGAGCTGTCGTCGACACCTTTCCTCGCGATGTCATCCACCCAAGAGGGAGCACGACTGGTCGTTGCACCGCCTGCCCATGAACGAACCGGCCGAACCAAGATCTACGTCGACGGCCGTGATATGACGCGCGCCAACGCCAGCAGCATCAAAGTCACCTACTGCTGCAGTTCGTACCGACGGACGAAGTGCATGGCCAAGATTGAGTACCGTCCAGGCACAGGGTTCGACTACGCCAATCGGACCTCCCACACCTGCCCTCAGCCCAACGTCCCGTCGAACACCTCGAACTCAGCCCTTCATGTGCATCACGACATGAAGCTGATGGCCGATCGACTGGCGAGGACCACCACAGACGACCCTGATGTCGTGTGGGCGAAGTTGCACGACGCGTTTTACAAGCGCGCCGACAGTCGAGTTGTGCGTGGCCTGAATCGCGAGCAAGTTCGAAGACGCGTGCATCGTGTCCGGTGGAAGGTGTTCGGATCCGACGTATCTGTGACTGTCAAGTCTGGCCCGCTTGCCATGATAAAGGACAGCTCGCTCTACTTCTTCCGCTTCACTACTGAGTGGGTCGAAGGCCAGTCGATCGAGCGCATCGTCGGCTGGGCGAATCCGGTTCTTACTCAGCTCCTCAAGCACAAGTCCACAACCATCTTCATAGACGGCACGTTCCGCTCTGTGCCTCGTGGCTTCAAGCAGTGCGTTGTGGTCATGGTCTATGACGCAAGCACTGGGTGCTACGTCCCAGTCTACCATGTACTTTGCACGGCCAAGACGTTCACCACGTACTCTACGTTGCTCGCGCATGCACTCTCAGCGAGTGCTGACAAGCTCCGGCCTGTGCGCGTGGTCAGCGATTTTGAAGGAGCCTTGATCAATGCGGTTCGCGACAAGTTCCCGGACGTCGAGATCATCGGGTGCCTGTTCCACTGGAAACAGGCACTGTGGAGGCGGCTGCGTAAGTACAACATCTCTCCAGCTGAATCACGCATCGCCCTATCAACTGGAGTTCCGGACATGCTTACAGTTCTTCCACGAGACCGCATCGCTGAAGACGGCGTAGCGTGGGTGAAGCGCGAGACACGACGTCGGTGTGATGAAGCCTACGTCGTCATCAACGCAAGCAAGCGGCGACGACAGACGATTGGCGGTACACTGGGTTGCTGTCAAAGTAGTCGCGCACGATGCGCTCGTGTCCAGCTGCGTGGTCGCGGTCGATGTTTGCTTTCTTGCCTCGACGGGAGCCACCCCTGCGCTCATTTGGTGGAGGCGAGTCAAAGAGAATACGAGCACTTGAGAAAAACGAACTCGTAGTCACCGTCGTCAACGTGTTCTGCGGCATGTGCATTGAGCATCCGCTTGACGTGTTCGTTGACCATTGCGCACTTGGCGCAACGACAAACGTCGTGATCTGTGCAATCCATTCACGCTAAAAATGTAAATATTTTACCCGAGACGGATCATTTCACTGAATAAGCCACTTTTGCGTGATCATTTTGCGTGTACGGTGGGATGATGATCATAATCCGGAATGATTGCGAATCGTGCATCGTTCAGTTTGTATGCTACAATCTGCAGAGCCATTTCGCACTTTTCAGCTCAGTTTTGAATTCGCTTGCAGCAAGTCAAGTCGACCTCAACCTCTCGACCTCTCGACCTCGTGCCAGCGACGATGGTGCCGGAGCGCGAATGGCGCGGCGCGGGCCAGAACATGGACAAGCGGTGCGCTCTTGCTGCCGTGGTTTCTCCTGCTCTCGCGATCTTGCTGGACGCTCAACCCAAAACTCACTCGCTCGCTCTCGTGCAGCACGGCGCGGAAAGTGCACAGCGACGACTTCAAGCGCACACTGCGCACCATCCGCGAGCAGTTCTTGCACGACCACGCGCAGCGCATGGAGCAGCAAGACACTGGCGGAAACGACCGCTCGCGCGGGAACGACCACATCCACGTGTACGTGCGCAAGCGTCCGCTGCTGCCGCACGAGCTCGCGAAGAACGAGTTTGACGTGATCTCGTCGATTGGCGCGCGCGAGATTGTGATCCACGAGTGCAAGATGTACAACGGTGCGTCTCGCGACTGCGCATCGACTGCTTCCGCGTCGCGCGCACTCACACACACGCACGTGTCTGTTGCTCATGCCGCACGACGATAGACATGCGCCACAAGTACATCGTGTCGCACCACCAGCGCTTCTCGACATGCTACGACGAACACGTCGACACAGACGCAGTCTACGACGACGCAGCGAAGCACTTGGTGCTCCACACAATGGAAGGCGGCAAGTCGGTCTGCATGATGTACGGCCAGACTGGCTCGGGCAAGACGCACACGATGGGCGGACTCTTCCAGTACATCGCTGAGGATCTGTTCACGGAAGCAGTCGGAGACGTCGACTTCTCTGTCTCAGTCGCTGCGATTGAGATCGCAGGCGCCAAGTGCTTCGGTACGTTCGTCCTAGCGCATCTGTGCGAGTGATACTGTCGCATGAGGGGCAATCGACCACAGAGCTAAGCTAGTGCGACTGCTGTTTGTGATGGCCAGATCTCATTGCGGATCGGAGCAAAGTCGTCGTGTGCGAAGACGGCGACGGCCACATCCAGCTCTTGGGCTCGTCCGAGATCGAAGCCGACTCGACGAACGCACTCTTGGACGTCTTGGAGAACGTCAAGAGTCTCCGCACGACCGAGTCGACGGACGTGAACAGCCAGTCGTCGCGCTCGCACCTCGTGTGCTACATCAACTTGCGCTACCCAGTGTCTGCAGCGCAGAGAGCGCAGAACAAGCGCGGCGAGCTGTACGGGCAGCTCGTCTTGCTCGACTTGGCTGGCAGCGAGCGCAATGCCGATAGCTTCCGCCACGACGCAGCGCGGCGCAAAGAGACGATCGAGATCAACAAGAGCCACCTCGCGCTCAAAGAGTGCATCCGCGCAATTGGGAGCGAAGACACGAGCGGGTACGTCCCGTACCGCGCGAGCACGCTCACGCGCATCCTCAAAGGCTGTCTCTGGAGCAAAGACGCGCGAGCAAGCGTGATCGCGACGGTCTCGCCGCTCTCGATCGACACGGAGCACACGCTCCACACGCTCCTGTGCGCCGGCCAGATGCTCGAAGACGCGCCGCACATCAGTACTGACCGAACGGAAGTCCCAGAAGACGACGAGACGGAGCCGCTCGTCGTACCGATCCGCGAGTGGGACAACGACCGCATCAAGCACTGGGTCGCGTCGTTGCGCAAGCGCGAGTTTGAAAAGTACGTCTCGAACATCAGCAGCTCGGTCGACGGCCGCATGCTCGTGCGCTTCACAGTCATGCGCTTCAAGCAGATCTGCAACGGCAACGCGACGGACGCGAGTCATTTGTTCAAAGCCCTGCGCGACGAGATGGCGCAGCAAGACAAGGTCCTGAAAGCCAAGCGCGAGCACACGGCCGCGCGCAACAAGTGAGCGCCGCGAGAGTCCATGGACGATGCATCGGCAGGTCGTCACGCTCGAAGTCTCTCGATCGCCACCATCGTCACAGCCATGAGCAACGCAGTTCGTTTGGGCTGGAGCATGGCACCGTCGTTGCTAACGTTAGAAACTTGTGAGGCTTTAAAGACTCTGCTGTCATGATTGCTATCCGCGGTACTTCTTCCCTGGGATGCACCGCAGGGTCACGACCGCACCGACGAGCGACACGAGCGCGCAGAGCACGAGCACGTAGGCCACGCCGCGCTCTTTCTCGACCATCCCAAAGCACGCCGCGCCGACGGTTGCGCCGACTTTGCCACTCGCAGCAGCGATGCCATTGAGCTTCACGCGGACGTTCGCAGGAAAGATCTCGGCCGGTAAGCAGAACGTACTGACGTTCGGCCCAAAGTTCGAGAAGAAGAACGTGAGCGCGTAGAGCGCGAGCAAGAGCATCTTGTCGTCCATGAGCGACTCGTAGCCAGCGCCAATCGCGACGAACAGCAGCGCCATCAGGACAAAGCCCATGACTTGGATCGTTTTGAAGTTCAGGCGGCCGACGGCGACGACGGTGACAAAGTACCCGGGCAGTGCGACGAGCGCCACGAAGACGGAGCACCGCGCGACGTCCCGGAGGTGCTTCTGGCTGTACCCAAAGACGTCTTCGAGGATGATCGGCGTGAAGATGACGTTGCCGTAGAACGTAATGTCAAAGAGGAACCACCCGAGCGCCGCGCCGACGAGCTTGCGCCGGAGCGCCGCGTCCGTCGACAGAGCGATCCAGAGCCCCGGGCCGCAGATCTCGTCGACGTTCTCCTGCGGCGTCTCTTTGGCGCGGAACGCACGCGCTAAGACAAACAGCCCAGGCAGCGCGCCGATCGCCAAGAGCAAGCGCCACCCAAGTGTGTGCGCAACGCGCGACTCGAGCAGGACGTACGCAGCGAGCGGCGCGAGGAGCTGCCCGATGCCCTGGAAGCTGAAGACCGCCGCGACGATCTTGCTGTTCTTGAGCGCGTCGTGCGTCGCTTCCGACGCAGTCGTGGCGGACAGCGGGTACACGCCGCCGACACCGAGTCCGAGCACAAAGCGGCAGACTGCGAGGATGTAGTAGATCGACTCGACGCCCCACGGCAGCAACGCGCTCGCGAGTGCTCCGCCAATGGACAGCAAGAGCGTGAAGATCATGCCGCGCTTGCGGCCGATTGCGTCGCCAATGTACCCAAACGTGAGCTGCCCCATGATCGCACCGACGAGCGAGCAGGACGCGACCATAGACGTGAGCTGCGGACTCGATGCCGGGTACGTCTGCCGGATCATCATGAGCGCGTAGTTGATCACGGCCAAGTTGTACTAGCGAGTGATAGAGCGTGAATGGCCACGTGAGCAGACTAGGTACGCAGACTGAGCATGGTAGACCAAGTGAGTGTGTGTGAGAGGCAGACGACGTACCGCTGTGCTCAGGTTCGCGATCGCTGAGACCCAGATCTTGTCGCTCACGTGGAAGCGCTTGTCGCGCACGAGCTGCTGCTGGGCTTCAAGGAGCTCGAGCATCGCGTCGCTCTCCTCGCTGCTCGTTGTCGCGGTCGTTGTCGCTGTGCTTTTGAGGAGCGACTCGAGCGCACTGCTGCTCCCATCGCTGCCGTACTTGCTCCCGTGCGGCTGCTGCATCGACTGCGACTGCAGCGACAGCGCTTGTTTGAGCTTGTCAGCGGGTTTGGGGCGACCGTAGTAGTTGCTGCCGCTGCGCAAGTCGACGAGGAGACCGGCGACTTCTGTCGAGTCCTCGCTCCAGCGGCGGCGCTGATCGCGGCCGTTTCGCAGCGGCTGCAAGTGTGGCGCTGGCGACGGCGGCTCGGCCTCCATGCGCGCAGTGAGCGCTGCGAGTGGCGGCGTAGCACCAGAAGCAGCGCCACTGCTCGTTGAGCCACTGGCGCGCATGGTCGTCAACAGCGTCGCTCCGGTGGTAGCAAGTGGCCAAGTGAGCTGTATCTCATATCGTCATCGCTGATGACCTCGAAGTTCGACGACCTGCATTCGGATTGGCTAAATTTGATGTGCAAAGTGCCTTTTGCGGATCTGGATTGGCTAAAACTGCGCAGCCGTTTCGCCCTGCATTTCGTCACTATTGACCTTGAAGATTCAACTCGACACACATCAAGCAGGAATGATTGACCGTGCGTGCGTGCGTCCTTGAGGTGTCTTCGCGCTCGCATTCGCTTGTCCTCGCGCGCGATGCGAGTGCCTGCTAGCTTGGACTTGGTGCTACGAGTGCCCGATCTGATTATCTCGCTCGCGATCGCGACGTCGCCACTGCGCGAATCGCTTCGGTCGACTCGCGGCTCTGTGGCCCGTGTCCTCAGTTGGATCAATGCTCTTGGACGACTTGAGCGTGTGCGCGCTTGAGAGGAGCGTGGTGCTCGCGCTGCGATCGATGACGCTGCTCAAAGCAGCGCTGTCAGTCGGATTCGCATCGTCGTCGACGCGTTGGTCCTGCTGCTGTTGCGGTGTCGCCGACAGCGAGGACTTTGCTTCAGCGCTGCGATGATCAAAGATCGTCGGGAGGTACTTCGACAGCATGCTCTGGTACGACTTTGCACGCGTGCGCAACGCGCTGGCGTTCGTTGTGCGCAGAAGAGTGCTCTTCTGCGCCAGCAATGCCTGGTTCGTGCTGCCTTCGCTCTCAGTTGGTATGGTCGCAAGCTCATGGAGCTGCTGGCTACTCGTGCTGGAGGCGCCTTGGTTCTGGTTTGCTTCTTGCAAGTGGTGGTGATGGTGCTCCAGTTGATTGTCGGTGTCACAGCCTTGGTTGTCAACCGACTCGGAGACTTGAGTGTTGTAGTTGGCGCCGTGACTCTGCTTGGCGTCTTGCGCGACGCTCTGGCGATCTGAGGACGAGCGGCGCAGGCGCTGGATCGACGCAGCGACTGAGCGCTCTCGTGCTTGGAGTGCCTCCCGCGCTTCTGTTAGCGTCGATGCGATCGAGACGCGTGCAGAGCCGGCAAAGGTGCGTGTCCACGACATGCGTCTCGGTGCGCGCGTGGTGCTGCTTGCCTCTGAACTGCGATCGTCGTTGCGACTTTCAACCGATCGGTTCGAGGCGACATCGGATGTGCTCACGCTGCGTCTGGGACCTCCAGCTGGTTGGTGCGCAGGGGAGAGTCGCGGATGCTGCTGCTCGCATTCGCTCTCTGCGCTCTCGCTCGCGCTCTCGTCGCTTGGTTGACCATCACCGTCGCCATTGTTGTCAACGTCGCTCGTGTCGTCAAAAGCAAGTGCAAAGCCAATGTGTGCTTGCATGGGCGAGTCCGAGTACGCGAGGAGCGATGGCTGGAAGCGCTGACTCGCGCCGCGCTTGAGCGGCGAGCACGCAGTCTTGAACGGCATGTGAGGCGAGGTCAAGAAGGACACCGACGCAGCGCAAGCGATCTTGTTGAGGCTCTATCGCTGCAGCGCCACCTTGAATGCGCATTGAAGAGACACTACGAAGTGGCTATTCTCAACACACGGCGCTTCCCCAACGACCCAAGCGACCTACTCGCGTGATGAGGCTACGACGGAAGCGATGCTTCGTCACGACCGACTCGCCAGAGCAGTCACTGGAGGTTGTCGACTACCCCACGCGCTCACTCGCAGGGTTTTGACAACCAGCGAGCCACATCATGCGCAAAGACCCCATCCATCCATCACGCTCTCGAACGACGAGAGTAGCGACTCGCTCCGAGCTCAACGCACAGCTCGAGTGATCCAAAGAATGGTGCGAAGGCACGAACCCTTGCTCGTCAAGTCACGCTGCTCACTCTCGCTTTCGAGCCGTGAGTAGCAAGCTCACCACGAACCAGCTCGGACGCACTCCCGCAGCCATGAACGTGCAGTTTGAAGGCACGACGACGTTCCCGTCAATGTCTGGGAGCTCGTTCCGGTACAAGATCCTGTCGAGCGACGAGCGCATCCAGTTCTGGCTCGAGGACTGCGAGAGTAAGCGGCAGTGGTGCGTCATTGATGCGATATTGCAAAGCTCTTTGGTGTTGTCTGTCGGTCGTGTGCGCTGCACGCCACACTCACATCGCTGACTCGTTTGATCGGTCGCACAGGGAGTCGATCGAGCTGGGTGCCGAGCACTTTGAGTTGCTCAAGTGCGGCTCTGAAGGAGCAGCGATCGCTGACTATGTCTCGGTACGTCTCGCTGCTGCGCGTGGCATCGTGAGCAGTGAGCATGATGGCTCATGATTGCACGTGCTGCTGCTGCAGTTGTTCCAGAGCTGTCTCGAAGCACAGGCGAGTGTCACTGCGACTGGCGTGCAACGCGATCTGGCTGAGAACGACGGAGCGCGTGTCCTCAAGTTCACGATGACAGTCAAAGTCTGCTCGATGGTGTGGACACCAGTCATTGCGTGCGACATGGTCGAAGTCGTGCGGAAGCCGATCGAGATCGCAGACACGATCATCCAGGAGCAGCGCGCTGAGCTCGCGACCTTGCGCTCGCACCTCAACGTTGTGACTGACGAGCTCGAGCAAGCGCGCGCTGCGACAGAGGCACTCAAGCCGCTCTTTCTCGAGCACGTCAGCACCAGTGCGTTTGAGCGCAGCGACGTGCTGCAGTGGAAGCGAGGTGCGACTGACTGGAAGTCGACCACGTTCGTTGTCCAGCCCGATGGTGCCGTCAAAGTCCGCGTTGCAGGTTCGTACGTCCTCACGGTGGTTCTTTGCCACACTCGAGAGAGTGCGCTAGCACATGGCAGTCGCTTCCGCGTGAACCACGTCCGAGCAAACGATGACTTGCACGAGACGTGGCCGATCAGTGGGAGCCCAGGCGCAGCGACGACGGGTCACTCGAAGCGCATCGCAGTGCTCACAGGCGACAAGCTCTCAGTTGTCAAGACGGACAAGCAGACAGTCGCGAGCAGTGAGTCGACACTGTCGCTCGTCCCAACCAAGTGAAGTAGAGAGGCAAGCGACGAGGCAGGAAGGCAGCGCTGTCAAGTGGCCGAAGCACGTGGCAGTGGGTGCCATTGCATGGCAGTACGAGTCAGGCAGTCGTGGTCTTGTGTCCTGAGTGTGCTGCGCACTCACGTCGACAGCTGGTGCAGCCAGCGAAACTGGAAGCTGTAGTCCGCGCCTGCCAGTGTGAACGCAAGAGAATGAGAGAGAAAGAGAGTAGGAGAGAGAGTACGAGCGTGAGTCTGTTGCCTGGCAAGTCGCCTCCGTCACAGAGCAGAGCCAACCCAACGAGCAGCGCGAAGCCGCGTTGCTCGCTGACGTCGACGCCATGAAGTGGAAAGTCCAGCGCCTCGAGCAAGCGAATGACGAGCTCGAGACCGCTGCGCGCATTGCCCAGGCGAGCATCGCAGACTTGGAGCACCGGAGCGAGA
>JAASFT010000832.1:0-12626 GCA_023333885.1 Globisporangium parvum
CGAGCGGCGCTGTCTCTTGCGTCACGCGACAGCAGTCGTAGACAGCGCAGCTGAGCTGTCGTAGTCGACTCGTAGTCACAGGGTCCAGTTCAGCAGCAGCTGTCGTAGCCGCGGCTCGCTTCGCATGCGAGCGTCCATGAGCAGCCGGTGATTGAGTGCCGTGCGATGTGCCCCTTCGGCACCACAAAGCCTGTGAAGGATCTACCATAGTGCGAAAAACGAGTATCGAGCGCAGCCATTGAAACACAGCGAGCGAGCAGCAAGGAAGCTCGAGGATGAGCGAGCAGGTCCACGACGTGCACGACACGACTGCGCCGGCGCTGCCGCCGTGTGACGGTGCGCGCAAGTACGCGTGCAAGATCTGCCGCGTCGTCGTGTTCACGAGCGACGAGCTCCTCGAGCACCTCCCGCAGCAGCAGCAGATCGCACTGCGCAAGGTGCGGTTCGCATTCCGTATGACTCGCATCGCGCTGTCATGTCTGTGTGTGTATGCGATGCTGCTGCTTCTGAGCTAACGCACTCGCTCTCACCACGCGCGCTCGTGCTGCGATGCAGAAAGTGAAAGACGTGCGCGTGAATGGCCACCAGACCTCAGCTGTGCGGCTCGAGAGCTGCTCGTCGTACTTCCTCGAAGAGACGCAGCCGTGGATGGACGACGACGCGCTCGCGGAAGGGAAGATCCGGTGCCCGAACCACAAGTGCCAAGCGCGCATTGGGTCGTTCGACTGGGCTGGTTCGCAGTGCTCGTGCGGTACGTGGGTCACGCCGTCGATCAAGGTCACTAAGTCGCGCGTCGACCCGCTCTTTGCAGTCGCCGTGATCCCGATTGTCCAGAGCACTGCGATCGGCGCAGATCGCTCGAGTCCAGCGCTAGACGCGCTGGCGACGTCGCCCAAGACGGCGAGCGACAGTGGCGTCACTGCGCACGAGACGTAGCACGTGGCTGGTAATGCATGGGAGTCAATCGACACTGTCCTAGGTCCGACAACGTCTCTGCTCCAATGTCTTGGACCCAACTAGAGTCCTCGGTCCTCGGTCCTCGGTCCTACGGCTACGCCGCTGTCTCTGCCGCTACTGCATATCGTAGACAACAACGCCGCCATCGTCCCCCGCAGCGACGAGCTGCGACGCAGTGGCGCCGATCGCTCGCACTGCTGCTTGATTCGCACCGAGCCCGTACAGCAGCGCGCCGCGCTTCCAGTCGTGGACGTGGAGCATGCCGTTGCCAGCGCCGCTCAAGCAGAGTTGGCCATGCAAGTGGAGCGCGTAGATGAAGTCCAAGTGCTCCGTGAAGTCGTGAACGACGTTGAACGACGCGCGCTTGTCGAGCACTTTGATCGTGCCGTCTGCGCCACCGGTGACGAGGACGTTCGGATCGTCTTGTGGTTCGCAGAGAAAGCCCACAGCGCCGCACTTGCCACTCGCAGCGTCGACGTGGAGCGTCAGGGACTGGAGCGCTGCGCCGCGCTGGCGAGCGTCCCAGACCTTGACAACGCCGTCTTGGCCGCCCGAGTAGAATGCTGTGGGGTCCTGAGCGTTCGAGCTTGCACGGACGCTCGTTGTGTGGCCTCTGTGCGCACTCGGGATCTTCTGGACGACCTTTGCTGCAGCGAGGTCGACGACGTGGACACTGCCGTCGCGGTCGCCACACACGAGCGACTGGTCTCCAAGCACTACCGACGCATCGAGGATCGGCGCAGACGCAGCTTTCACGACGCTGCGCTCGCGCGCGCGACTCGACGTGTGCTTGCCGACGTGCCACACACGCACTGTCTTGTCGTAGCCAGCGCTCACGAGCAAGTCCGTCTCGAGCGGTCGGACGAGCGAGACTGAGCCACTGTGTCCGACCAAGTCCTCGCACTTGACGCCCGTGGCGTCCCAGAGACAGAGCTTGCTGTCCATACCGCCAGACACGACGCGCTGGTCTGGCAAGTGCGTCACACACGTGACCCACTCAGAGTGACCAAACTTCTTCGAGTACAGCGTCCGCGGCTTGCTACTCGCGCTCCGAGCGCGTGCGCTGCTGCTGATCGTAGTCGACAGTGGAATCACGTACAGTGCGTGGTCGCTGCTGCCAACGACGACTTCGCGGCCGTCGGCGCTCATGCTCATGCACATGAGTGGCTGCGCTGAGACTGCGTGAAGCGTGCCCTCTGGCGCAGACGGTCCTTTGAGCCACGCGCCTTGAAGGTCGCTGACTGCAGGTGGCTGTGGCTGTGGCTGTGACGTGGCGTCAGAGCTCTGGTGGGCTAGATCGCTGCTCATTGCAGCTGCAGGCGTGACCTGCCGCGTTGCTGCTCGTTTGGCTGCACTATTGCTGCGACTGGTGTGCGTCGCTGCAGCGTGGAGCTCTTCGTACGCCGCGTCGAACTCCTCCATGTACTTGTCGTTCTGGTGATGCGAAGCGCTCGCTGAGACGCGGCCATGGCTCGAAGACGCAGATGTTCGCGATTTCAAGCGTGCTGAATCTGCACTGCTGCTACTGCGCGCTTCTGAAGCGCGGCCAGGCATTGCACCAGTCGATGCGTACTCCTCGAGCCGCATGACACGCACATGGCTGCTCGTGCTCTTGCTCGCCATGTTGGATCTGTGTGTCGCTTGGTCGATTGTGTGTATGCAGTGTAAACTACGTTACATATGAGGCTATTTTGGAATATACTGTAACTTTGACACTCGCGACCTGGACTCGATGTCACTTGCTCTGCTTTGCCTCGCTGCTGCTGCGCCGACATGAGGCACCACGGCGCCGAGACCTCGACAGTGACAGTGACACCACGACACATCCGAGTTGATTCTTCGAGGCGTATTGACTGGCGGTAATCACGCGTGATATGGTTGTCAGCTCGACGCTGCGATTGAATGCGCATGTGAGGATCGGGCAGATCGAGCGAACTGGATTCTCTCGCAAGCGGCTCGTGAGCGTTCGCTTCACCTGTGCCTCGAACGAGAGCAGATGTGAGCAAGGTGCTTGCACATCGAGAGCCTGCAGGCAACGGACGAACCCGTTTGCTCGCCGACAACCTCGCGTTCAAATCCGCATGATCATCCTGACCAAGAGCGGACAACGTCTGATCAACTGCAGCGGCACTCGCAAGAGACGTCACGCCGGTGGAATCACGAGCACTACTACTACTGCCAAGCGCATGTTCTAATCCTCTAATCGCTCTCCCATCCGATTAACTAATCCGCAGATGGTCATCTGGTCATCCGACTCGACGCGACCAGTCGTGTCAATTGACGGGGTGCAACCTGCAACCTGCTGGTGCGGGCGCTGCATCTGTCGAACAGACTGCTCGCGGCTTTCCCCCTTCACATCTCTGGACGAGCTCTTGGTCCGAGGCGCACGACTCCGACATCCTGGACGACTCGGCCGCTCTCGGCGCCTCTCTCGCCTAAGCTCATTCGCAATATTGCAGTCTCGCAGACACCAGCAGCACGCACTCCGCTCGACACCGCCACGATGAAGCTTTTCGCATTCGCCACGCTCCTCGGCTCACTCGCACTCTCTTCGGTAGCTGCCGATGGCGCAACCGCCGGCAAGGACGGCAAGTCCTGGGGCTACAAGAACAACGACCCATCGATGTTTGGTCCGGCCGAGTGGGGGAAGCAGTACCCCACGTGCGCCGGCAAGCGCCAGTCTCCGATCGACATCACCATCAAGACCAAGTGCGACGACGACGTCGCTCGAGCCGAGGCTCCACTCGAGTTCACTGGCGCATGTCCCGATTTCAAGCTCAAGCAGACTGAGGACGCGTACAAGGGCGAAGTCCAGAATGGTGCGAGTTTGAGCTTGTCTGGGTGAGGATGTGGATCGCTACCACGTTGCTCTATCACTAACGAGCACCATCGATCTCGTGCGCACTCTCTTCATTTGCTGACGTCGAGCAGGCTCGTGTGCGGTGCGCGCCAAGGGGAAGGCGTACTCGATGCTCCAGTTCCACATGCACGCTCCGTCTGAGCACACGCTGAACGGCAAAGTGTACGACGCCGAGGCGCACTTTGTGCACACGAACGCGAATGGCACCGACCTCCTCGTCGTCGGTGTCTTCTTGGAGAAGAAGGCGAACGCGAAGACCGACCCGTGGCTCGCGAGTGTCTGGAACACGCTCGGCGCCGTGAACACGACTGCACCGGTCCCCGTCAAGCTGTGCGTGCGCTGCGTAGCTACTTGATGCAAAGCTCGTCACTAGCTCTATTGGATGATCCACAGATAGCACTGACACGAGTTGTGACGTTTGTCGGCACAGCGATGCGTACGCGTCGTTGCTCACGAAGGCTGCGTCGAAAGGTAGCGTGTACAACTACCCAGGCAGTCTCACGACGCCGACGTGCGACGAGATCGTGGACTGGTGGGTGATCCAGAAGCCGCTCCAAGTCTCGGCGGCAGACTTTGACAAGTTCCAAGCGCACCTCGAGAAGCTCCCTGCGACCGACCGCGGTCGCGGTGCGCGTCCAGTGCAGCCGCTGAACGGCCGTATCGTCACAGTCTACTAGACTGCCAAGTCTCCAAGCCGACTCGCGCCACGCACTCCTAGCGCTCAGTGCAGCGACAGCAACCAAGCAAGCTCTGGCCAACGTGCTCGAGTGCAGTAGCGCGAGCTCCCAGGCAGGCAATATCATCTGTAGCATCAAGTGTTGGCATGCACGAGTCTCATTGGCGAAGACTCGAGACTTCCACAATGAACTCCTCCCTTGTCAACCTGCGTACTACCTATCCCGTGCGAGCAGGTTCGGGCCGAACTCGTTCGGCTCCGAGCTCGCGATCGCAGCAGGTCGATCGACAGCTTGTGGACACGTAGTCTTGACTCGACGACTCTGGACACGCTTGGTGCCAGAAGCAGGCGAGCAGCAGCGACGACGCGAGCCGAGGGCGACTGCCGAGCGTCACTTGTGCGCTGGGCGGCAAAATCGTGACTGAGACGCCAGAGCCTCAGTGCGCTCAACGCTAGGCGAGCTGACATCGCCACTTGTATCGCACCACTAAGTACGTAAGGAGAGGCGACGTGCTTGTTGACCCAACTTGCGTGTACTTGAAGTGCACGTCGTGGACGCGATGGCGTCAGCTCCAGCCGCTCGTGAACGCACAGGAGCGCTTCGACCCACGCGCCATTTCCAACTCCGCCACACTCTTCTTCGCTCTTCGCTCTTCTTCTTCATGCGAGCATGCGCGGACACGCGGCGCGGTGGAACTCGAAGCGCTTGAATCGCAGCAGCAGCAGCAGCAGACTGAGCCGACAGCCAGCGCACCACGTTCATGCTCGTCACCCTCTATGCGATCGGTTTAGAGAGGGGAAAGACAGTCACTCTGTGCTTGCAAAGTGGCTGATACAAATTCTCAGTCACAATCGAATTAGCATCGAGAGCAATCAAGCGAGCAGCAAGAGCAACAGAGCCCCGAGTCGAGCAAGCGAGCCGCGCGGCAGCAGCACCGGAAGCGAGCGCCTCTCCGCCCTTCGCCTCCTCGTGTGTCGGTGTCTGCGCGCGCGCCTGTGTGTGTGTGTGTGTCCGTCCCCGCGTACGCGCGCCCGTGTGTGTGTCGATCCGTCGCACGTACACATCGCGTAGACGTCGGTCGCTCACCCTCTCGCCGTCGTCGTCGTCGTCGCTCTCTCTCTCACTGTCGCACGCGCGTTGGAGCGTTCGTCGACAGAGGAACAGATCCGCGAGCGAGCAGCGCACAGGTCACGCTACTCACACTCTCAGCGCACTCACAGTCACACACTAGGAGCTGCACGAAGGCAGGTAGGTGCTCAAACAGCACACAACAACAACAACAACACAGCAAGAGCAGCAACAGGCTCGAGTGGCACTGCGTCACTCCGTTGCTGCGCCTTCGCGTCACATTGAACGCGAACGCCTACGAGCGACCAACGCGCACGTGCATCGCTGTTGTCTGTGGGTCCGCGGGTAGACCACGGCAGCGCTGACTAGCAATGCAGAGCGTGTTTGGCATCGCGAAGAACGTCAACGGACGGCGCGCAGCGAGCGCGTACCACCTCTTGCCGGGTGCGTCGAACACCAACAGCCCAGCTACAGCACCTGGCGACCCGCAACCGCTTGCAGCATCGACAGTCGCGAGTCCGTTCGATGGCGTGACGCTCCCGCTCCTCAAGACGTCGCCGTCGTCGTCGCTCGCATCGTCGTTCTCGTCGTCGTCGCTCACGTCGCTCAGTGGCCTCGAGTCTACGCAGTCGAGCAGCAGTCGTCTCGGAACGCCGACGAACCCTGGGAACGCCGACCTCGTGCGGCTCAACTCGAGCCCGTTCATCAGCATCAAGACCGCGGAGCTCGAGCAGCAGGACGGACCCGTGAACAAGCACGGCAGCGTCGTTGACAAGACAAACCCGTTCATTGGGTACTTCCAGACAGGTCGCGACACGCCTCCGCCATCGGTTGCAAAGACTGGTTTGCCGCCGCGCTCGACGTCAGGCGCACCAGCTGCGCCAGTGACAACGCCGTACGCGACGCTGCTGAGTCAACCGAAGCGCATTGCGGACTGGATCGGGTCGCAGAGCACGCGCTTGCCATCGCTCTTCAGCAAGCGCGACGCGAGCGAGAACACGAGTCAAGCGCAGCGTGCGTCACAGAGCGCGCAGCAGGAACAGGATAATGGTGAGAGCGACGGACTGAAGAGCGGCACGTCGCTCCTCAGCTCGCTGAAGGCCGCTGCGAATTCGCTCGGTGCGCTCTCGCGTCAGGACTCGGAGACACGGTCGTTGAACGGAACGGCCGAGTCACCAGCGCCAATCACTGCGCTGTCGCTCAAAGCTGCGACGTCGCGGTTCGCACAGGACTTTGAAGTGCTCGAGTCACTTGGGCAAGGCGGACAAGGCGCGGTGTTCAAAGCGCGGAGCAAAGTCGACGGCTGCGTGTACGCGATCAAGCAAGTCATGCTCTCGAACGCAGCGCTCGACGACGCGGCTGAGCTCGAGCAAGCGCGGCGTGAAGCCGTGTCGATGGCTGCGATCCCGCCGCACAACAACGTCGTGCGGTACCACACTGCGTGGATCGAAGTCGAGCCGGTCGAGCGCGTGTCGTCATCGACTGCAAGTGTGCGGGGCTCGGACGTCCCGTCGGACGACGAGTCGCTCGGGATGAGTCTGTCGATGAGCGCACGCCACGAGGACAACGAAGAGGACGACAACGAGGACACGTCGTTCTCGCTCGGAACTGTCGACTCGACGTCTGCGTACGCGACGTTCGAGAACTCGTTCGGCGGCTTTGAGTTCGAAGACCCAAGCCAGTCGATGATGTCGTTCACGACGGGCAAGTGCGATAGCCGCTCGCACGCCGCTGCAGCGAGCGACGCCAAGCTCACAGGCGTCGGTAAGTCGAAGCTCACGCTGTACATCCAAATGGAGCTGTGCAGCACGACTGTGCCGTCGATCGCGCGTGCAGACGAGACGTTTGATCGGTTCGTTGACCGTCTCCAGCAACGCCCGACGTCGCCGCGCCAAGAGCAGTACTCGAACCTGACGCAGTGGCTCCGGTCGTCGATCGACGAGCGCAGTGGACCGCACGCACGCCGTGCTGCGAAGCACACAGAGGGGCTCAAGCTCTTCCTCGGCGTTGCGCAGGGTGTGAGCCACATGCACTCGGTCGGCGTGATCCACCGCGACCTCAAGCCGGACAACATCTTTATCCACGGCGACGTCGCAAAGGTCGGGGACTTTGGTCTGTCCAAGTCGATCTTTGCCGACACGAAGAGCGCTGCGACGCACCCAGCGCGCGAGCGCTTTGGGAGTGGTGACGAGTACGGCGACCACACGACAGCGCTGGGGACGTTCACGTACGCGTCGCCAGAGCAGCTCGGGCACCGCTTCAACAAGTCGTCGAAAGACACGAGTCGCGTCAAGAGCGCCAAGTACTCGGTCAAGTCGGACATCTTTGCGCTCGGCGTGATGCTCCTCGAGCTCTGCTGTCCGTTTGGGACGATGATGGAGCGATCGCAAGTGCTCACGGCGGTGCGCCACGGCGTCGTGCCGCAGACTGCGCTGCAGCGCTACCCGACCGAGATGGCGCTCGTGCTCCGCATGACTGCAGTCGACCCGGCTGAGCGGTACGTCTCGCGTGCGTGTCGCGCAATGAATGACCTCTGTTGGTGTCGCTCACTCCTTCCTCATTATCTGCTGTCTCGACTCGGTCCAGTCCGTCGGCGGAAGAGATCTGTGAGCAGATGCGCTCGCTCTTGATCGCGCGCAATGCGATCAGCGCGCGCTCGGCGCTCGACGAGTTCCGCGACCTCCAAGCAGTACGTCCGTACCCTGTCACTCAGGAGACCATCCGCCCTCTCGTTGTGTAGTGGCCACGACTGACGTGTGTTGTCCGTGTCTGCCCTTGCCACGTGGTAGAAACTCGCGCTCGCTGTGCACCAGCTCCGCGACCGCTCGCAGTCGACGCTGCAGCTCGAGTCGCTCGTCGCTGAGATGAACGACAAGCTCCAGCTCTTTGGTTCAGTGCTCGCGTGAGTGCAGCCGTGACCCTGTCGTGCGTCGCGTACGTGTCTGCATAGTCGCACCAGCGAACCACTCAACGCTCTTGCACGAGACGGCGCGCTGTCTCGCGTGCGAGGGCGAGCCCTCCACGCCACCAAACGCAAAGCAAAGCAAAACAAACAGACGATCTCCGTCGCGGACGGCGCTCGAGACGTCGCCGCACAAACACCAGCGTCCACTCCCCCATCCATCCATCCATCCATCCCTCCATCCATCCATTCAAGCACCCGACGACTGGACGTGCGTCCGAGTTGCTAGCACGTACTGGGGAGGACGTTGAAGAAGTGGTACTGCTGCGCTCGGTCGAGCACGCCGACAGTGGTGCCGCAGTCCGAGCACGCGACAGGGTAGAACTCGTCCGGCGTGAGGAGCGAGGCGCGGTCGCTGCTACTGCGCGCTGCCGCCAAGTCGAGGCGCCTGGCAAACGGCAGCGCCGATGCAGACGCAGCGTCGCGAGCGTACGTGAGGATCTCGTCGCGCTTGATGCGGCAGTTGACTGCGACGCTTGCGCGGTACTGCGTCGTGTACGTCACGTGACTGGGCGATCGATAGCGAGCGCGCGACGTGAGCACGTGCTTTCATCCATCCACCTGCATCCGGTCGTACGATAGGTGAGCGACGCACCGCTGGCAGTCGAGGCACACGGGCAGGAAGCAGCATGGACAGCAGAGCGTCGCGTCCGTTGCCTCTGCGCCTTGGACCCCTGCGCACATTCCCAAAGACAAACGAGCCGTGAGACCTTGGCACGAGCGAGCAGCTACGGTGGCATGAGCGAGTGCGAGGCTCCGCACGAAAGTTGCGCTGGACCCAGGCTTCGTCGGCGTCGTCCATGCTGTCGTCGTAGAGCGGGTCCGCGTCGCTGCTTGTGTCCTGCGTGCTCGCAGTCGCGTTGGCACTCGTGCTGCCGCTCGTATGGCGGTGGCCACTCGAGTGCGGCGCGGTCTCTGCTGCGACTGCCATCTCAACGTCCTCGCTCGCTGCTGACGTCGTGAGCTCCGATGCGCGGAACCGGAATGGCGCCTCGCCGCCAGTGCTGCTCACGGACGCGAGCGACAGTGCGTCGAGTGCGCTCTCGAGCTGCGCCTTGCGGCTCGCGTGCTGCGCCAGCGCTGTTGGCGACACACGCAGCTCGTTCCCGCCTGCGAGCATCATACTGCTCGCTGTGATGCGCGCGAGCACGTCCTGTGGCGGTCGGGCGTCCCGAGTGCGACTGCTGTCTCTGCTCGCAGCGCCAAGCACGCCGACCGGCGTGAGTACAGCGCTCGCACTGACACTCGCGACCGAGCGCGACGCTGGTGCGCCGAGCAGCACACTGGTCGTCGTCACAATGCCATCCTGTAGTCCGCTGCGCTCGCTTGAGCCATCAGATGCTGCTGCTGCTGCGAGTGGTGCGGTTGTGGCGCTAGTGTTGACCACCTCCGTGTCGTCCGCGTCATCGCTGCTGTCGCTTTCGCTCGGTAGAAAGTCGTAGTAGTCCTCTGCGTCGTTGTCGTCGAGCATGTAGCTGCCTCGCGCAGCAGCAGCGACATCACTGGACGCGCGCGGCGCTCGTTCGCTCGACATCGTCATCCGCAGGGTATTGTGAGCCCACAGCATCATTGACTCGTCTTTTGTATGCGCTAGGTATTGCAATATTACAAAAAGAACACACACGTCACACGCCGCTTCGAGTGCATCGCGAGCGCTTCATCCATTGCTCATGCCGAGGCTCGACGGACTGACGGACTGACTGAGCGGCGTGCGCAACGACAGCACATGCATCGCAGATGCTCGCGCCGTACCGCGACTTTCAGGCGCGCGCGCTCAAGGACCTGGCGTCGTGCAGCAGCAGCAGTAGTCGCACTGGCGAATGCGCAGACAGTCGTGCCACCGCGCGAATGACTGCCGTCCAGATGCGCGCACGACTAGACGAGATCCTGTGCGCGCAAGAACGCAAGCTCCTCGTGCAGTGCAGCAATGGCTATGTTCGCGAGCCGGCAACGCCTTCAGACATGGATGCACCCAGCGGCGCAGTCTGGATGCGGCGCATCAAGCGCTCTGCGGCAGCAGCAGTAGCGATAACATCGACAGAAACGGCGCGACTGCAGCAGCAGCAACAGACGGCGCTGCGCACGCGAGCTCCACACTCAACGCGACGGCACCGACCGCCAGCTTCATCGCTCAACCAGAACGACAGCAGTACGAGTCGCAGCACTGGCGACACCAGCTTCAGCACAAATCGGCTCACCGCTTTAGTCAGCACTACCACGCGAGCACTGCAGGGCTCCACCACCGTCACGACCGCAACACAGCACTGTACCACTCGTGGCGACACGCGCGGTGCCAGTGGCGTCGACCTCGACCAGTTGTCCACATCGCAGCTCGTTCCGTTGCACGTGCTCTGGGACTCCTCTCGGGAGGCGACAGAGCTCGCACAAGGCTCTGGTGCATCATCCTCACTTGCGCCAGTCACGGACAGTAGCGTACTCGAGGCAGTAGCGCAACACTGTCGACTAGAGCCACCTCTCGTCGGCGGTCTTGATGCAGGCGACTCTGCAGAGCCGCAGCAGCCGCAGTGCCTTCCTTCGTTCGAGCTCGTCGTCGAGCTAGAGGCAGCACGCGACCTTTTGATCCCATCTGCTGACTGTAGACACATGCATGTCTGCGCAGAGCTCTCGCTGATGCACCAGACCCAGCGTCTTGCCGTTTAGACTGCAGTCTCGAGGCTCGACACGGCGTCAGCGATTATGAGTGACGTGGTGCACTGGGACACTGCTGCGTGTCTGCGTCTCGGTATCGATCCACTCGACGTCGCAGACTCAAGCACCACGAACCCATCAGTGAGTGGCGAGCGCCAACGCTGCTTTAGCAGCGACCCGCAGCGCGTCGTGGACGAGTGGAGCGTCTGCGTGCTCGTCAAGCTCTCCAGTTCGCCGCAGTGTACAGACGCCGGCCGAGTGCTTGGCCGACTTGAAGTGCCACTGGCGCTGCTCGAGACGCCACTGGCGTCCGAGTACACCATGGCGCGGTGGTTTCCGCTCGAGCGTGCGAGTCCTGGCGCACTGACACGCGGCGATGTCCGTGTGCGGATCGGATACTGGATGCGCGCGACCGACAGCGACGGGCAAGCGCGAATGGTTGCGTACATGCCAGCGCTGAGTGAGCGCAGCAGTGCGGCATCAAGCGTACCGGCTCGAACGAAGCAAAAGACGGCTCGCCGAGGGACGCGGCAGACTGCCGGTGCCAGCGGCACAAAGACCAGTGCGACTGAGCGACTCCGAGTGAGCTCGGGTACGGCGCCAAGCAAGCGCGATGATGAGGATGACGGTACGTCGCTGGTGCATCCCGACACGAGCGCGTCGCATCGTCGTCCACATAGCGACAGCAACGCGTCCGGACAGCAGCGCAAGAGCAATGCCAACGCACAGTCGACACGCACGTCACTGCCATCGCATCGCCGCAGTGCAGACGCGAAAGCGCTCTCGCCACCGTCTTCGCCATCGTCGCCACCGACACGCTCAGTAGACGATCCGCTTGACCGACGCCGTCCACGCAATCAGCAGCAGAGGATGCAGCAATGCGAGCGCTCGCCACACCAGCGACTGACGCGAGCGACTGCCGTCGCGACAGCAGCTCCATCACCAAGCGCGTCACAAGATAGGCGTGTCGCCTCGACCGAGTCCGAGTCGGATGGCGCGCCTCACTCGCCAACGAACGCCTCTGCGCGCACGTTCCTCAAGCGCAAGCCGTACAAGGTCGTGTTTCGCAAGCTGGACTGGTCACGTGTCACGTCGCGCACTGACAGCAGTTGGGACGCGCGCAGTAGCACAGCAGCGGAATCAAAGCCAGCGCCAAACAAGCGCTCGCCTGCACCAGCACGAGAAGCCAGCGCTAGTAGAGGAGGAAGCGCAAAGCCATCGACTAGTCGTAGGAGCACCAAGGCGCCAACAGCAGGAGCGGTTCAAGCAGAAGCAAGTGCCGAGTCCAGCGCGTCAGTGCACGCATCGACTCCTCATGGACGCTCGCATGCGAAGCGAGCCGCGGCTACGACAGCTGCTGCTGAACTGGACCCTGTGACTACGAGTCGACTACGACAGCTCAGCTGCGCTGTCTACGACTGCTGTCGCGTGACGCAAGAGACAGCGCCGCTCG
>JAASFT010000833.1:0-12607 GCA_023333885.1 Globisporangium parvum
CCACTGGGTCTCCCAGCGCGTCGGCATCCTGAGTGGCTGGTAACACAGTCCCTCGTGGCCGACCCTAGGTCTGCCAGGTTGTTAGCTGTTCGCTGCTTGAACAAGAGCACTGTAACGTAATATACCTCAACTTTCAAAGCAGTTGCTTGTGAAGCTCGTGATCCGGCGCCAATGCGCCGCGTCTGTCAGCACTCGTGTGATGTACAGACTTCTCCGGATGCTAGACCGCGTTGGTTCTGCTTTCACTGGGTGCTGGCCATCAAGCGACCAGGACGCAGGCGAGCAGCGTGGTGCAGTATCGAGCAACTCTGTCTTCACGTTCGCCATGCTCGCCATGTTCCTTCAGTACACTTTGGTGAGCGAGCGCGTGCGGGTCGCTGTGGTCGCGGGGATCGAGCGAGCACGTTCTCACGCACCGCGGCAAAGAACCAAATGTGCGCGTGAGTGACTGCGGTGCGAGCGTAGTCCAAGGCTTTCGACTGCACTTGCGCCAGTTGCTCGAGTCTCGAGCTCTCAAGTCGCTCCATTTGCTCTCTCGTCCTCTCGCACTCGCACAAACGGGAAGCATGCTCGAGCTGCACTATGCGTTCATCGGGAAGCCCGGCGTTCACTGCATCAAGATGGACGGCAGTCAACCAGTGAGCGACCTCATGTGAGCGATGAAGGCGCGACACCTCGATGTGGTTCGCTCTGAGTGGTCGGATCTGAAGCTGTACCGAGCAGCGCCAGTCGACTCGGGTGTCGACACAAGCGACCACGGCAGCGCTGATGCTGTTGCAACTGGCGCTGATGTGAAGACGTGTGCACGGCAGTACATCCATCGCACGGACAGCTGCGCGTCGCTCCTTCGGACGCACTATGCCGAAACACTGGCGATCTCGAAGAGCAAGTTCGTGCGCCGTGAGCTGCGCTTGAAGGACACGCAGCGTCTCGACGCGTACTTTGACCATGGCGTCGCCAGCGATAGCGACGACGACGACGACAGTGACAGCAGCTGCGCGTATGACGAGCGTGACGACAGCGATCATGATACGGACGTCAAGACCATCACCACCACTGCCGCCATCGCCATCAAGGACGAGCGTCGTGACGACCTTCGCAACAGTGTTCGAGAGCGCACGCAACGCACTCGGCGTCGACGCAGATGCAATGGCGACATCCACATCGTCGTCGATCGAATGCCGATGCCTCCGCTCGAACTGCGCTTGCCTCCGCCCTCGGATCGCGCGCGCATACGCAAGATCAACGTGCGCGACGAGCAGCGGTGGGCAAGCAAGACGCAGCGATGGAAGTGACGAGTCGGCTGCGCTGCTCTGGAGCGATGCAGTGCATGCGCCAAGAGTGCTGTAGGTTGGGAGTGACGAGTACATGGAGCGTATCGATCTCACGTTACCAGCTCATGTTCATGTCCATGTCGTTCGCTGTTGGTCTGGATGCTCTTCTCACGCGACCATGCCGAGGATGGCGGGCTTGCGCATCGCTGTCTTCCCTTCATTTACGAGGTGTACGCACACCACGCTTACTCCACAGTCGCGACGTCGGTCTGCACATCCATGAAGCGCTCTTCCTTGCGCTCCATCGCAATGTCAAACGCAATGAGATCCGCCGCGGCGTCGTGGTGCACGAGGTCGATCGCATCGTCGGGCTTGGAGCCGTCTGGGAGTGGCACGCCCCAGTCGCAGTCTTGCTCAATCCCGAGGTTGTTGTGGTGCATCTTGATGCGGAACCAGCCGTTCTCGCCCCAGTACCTGCAGAGTGTGCAGGCAATAATCAGTAGTTGACAGTGACCACCAGCAACGAGAGCATGCGTGCGTGAGTGAATGAGTGACTCCATTGCCAAGAGCACGTGCACGAGGCGGCAGCTGCGAGCACGTACGTTCCCCACGAGTTGCGGCCAATCCCTGCACACGCATCAACACACACAGGCACACATCAACAGTGTCAGTCAGTCAGTTGGTCAGTCGGTCGGTCAGTCCAACACAAACGACTGCAGCGAATGATCCGACGCAACGCATCCCACAAAGCCATCATGACGTACAGTATTCGGTCTGCGTCTCCTCGTCGTAGCCCCAGCCAACCACCGAGATCTCGTGGTTGATCATCGGGAACCAGACGTTCTCTTCGTAGATCCCGCCGCTGTACGCTTCAAACTTCTCCGTCGCGTGCACGCCACAGCCAATCGGTCCGCGCTTGAAGATCTCGGCTTTCATGCGGTTCGCGCCGCTCACAGAGCCGTACTCCGAGACGTAGTACTTGGTGAACTTCTTCACCGGCTCGCACACGCCAGGTGTGAACGACGTGTTCGACGGCCAGCACCTACATGGATCGCCACCATCAGCACATTGCATAGCATAGCATCGTGGCACCGATGCATCCATGCGAACAGCAGCAACAACAGCATTCCCATCCATCAGTCAGTCAGTCCATGCAGCAGACACGTACGTTTCGCAGATCGCATACTGGTCGCACGCGAGGTTCTTCGCTTGGTACGCTTGACACGTCTGGTCTGGAATGCCGTGGCGGTGCGCGTACTCGTACACAAAGCCTGGGTTCCCGCCCTGACACGTGCCACCGCCGTGGCAGTTGATCAGCACCTGAGGCGCCAGTGCGATCTCTGGCCACGTCGCTGCAGTCGAACGAACGAGTATCATCACATGTGTGAGCAGATGCACTGAGACCATTGCTCGCGCACGCAGCGAGCGATAACGCGTGCGTACCGTTCCGGAGAATCGAGATGCGATCCGAGAGCGCGCTCGTCGTGCCTTGTGCCCAGCAGCTGCCGCAGTACTGCGGAATGTGCTGGTTCTTGTCCCACGTGACGTAGTTCTTGCCGTCGACGTTGCGCCAGTCCCACGCTTTCGGCAAGTCCTTCAGCTCGATCGTCTCGTGCGGCAGTGGCGACAGCACCTTCTCGCCGCCAACAAAGTGGAGCTTCTGGCGACACGTCGACTTGGCGATCGGTGCAGCAGTCGCTTTCGACGCGGACACTTGCGCGCTCTCCACCGTCGCTGCGACTGCTGCTGCTGCTTCCTGTTCACCATCGATCTCGCGCTTTGGGATCACAACAGCGGTCGGCCAGCCGTTGTCTTTCGGTACGCCGAATGCGCACTCGCCTTCGATGCCGAGGTTGTTCACGCCGCGCACGATGCGGAACCAGCCGTCTTCGCCCCAGTAGCTGCCCCAGCTGTTGCGCACGACCCAGAACTTCGTGCTCTTCTCTTCGCCCCAGCCCACGACCGAGATCGCGTGGTCCACGTCCGTCTGGTTCGTCTTGTCGTCAAAGATCCCGCCAGTGTACGCTTCGAACTCGTCGGTCACTGCGACGCTGCACGCGATCGGACCGCGCGCGTAGATCTCCGCCATCATCTGCTGCTCGCCGAGCGTCGTGCCAAACTCCGATACAAAGTACTTGTCGTACTTGTCCTGCGGGAAGCAGCCTTTGTCTGGCGTGCAGTTCTCGCAGATGTCGATGTTGCGGCATTGGTTCCCCGTGTCGTGGCCAGAGGCTTCGTACCGCTGACAGCCTTCTTCTGGCACGCCGTGGTCGTGGATGTAGCGGTACGCCGTGAGCTGGTCGCCGCCGTGGCAGCCCTGGTCCTCGAGGTCGCAGTTGAGAATCACTTGCGGCGACAGCACCACTTCGCGCGTCACGTCCAGCTGCGACTTGCCCTTTGCGTTCCGCGCCTTCGCGATCATCACGCGGTCCGCCAGCGCAGACGTCGCCGCTGCAAGCCGCGACAGACCAACATGCCACATAAAACATCAATGCGAGCTCAGCCACGTACGCACGGCGCTTGCAGCACCAGCGACAGCTCCTCGGCAGTAGACGCACCGAACGACCAGCAGGCGCCACAGTAGTGCGGAACGTGCTGGTTGCGCGAGATCGTGACGAAGCGCGTGCGATTCACGCTGCGCCAGTCAAAGTTCTTTGGCAGCGCGCTCACGTCGAGGTACTCGTGCGGCTGCGCAGTCGTGAGGTGGCTCGAGCGATCTGGGTGGCGCACGTACCCGCCGCCCCAGCGCGCTGCCATCACCCCATTGCCATTGTTGTTGTTGCTGAGTCCGCAGAGCGCGAGCGCGGCGGTCCACGCTGCGAGTCCTGCACCGTGCCGCATGCTCTTGCAGATCGTTGTCGTCGCTGTTGCTGTTGCTGCTTGCTGTTGCTGCTTCTGCTCGTCGAGGGGCGTGCGCGAATGGCGCTGTGTGTGCGAGAAGCACAGAGGAGGGAGGCAATGCACACATGACGCGAAGAAAGATCTCGCCACATACTGAAACCAAGTCAAACTCGTTGCGCAATCACTCTCACAACGTGAGTTGAAGTTTGAGGCAACGAAGATTGACACTCTCTGTCCTCGAGAGCGACCGACGCACGCCATGCCAGGCATTGAGCTGCACGACGTCGAGACACAAGACGCAAGGTCACGCGTGCGTCTGTGTGTGTACGAGCCGCTATATGAGAGACAGTGCGCGAGCGTGAGGTGTGGACATGGGATTGATTGAATGGACGCTACGACTGCGGCTCGATCACAGGTGGTCTTCGCTCGACGTAATGAGCGAGTGCGGGAGGTGGCCAGTCTCGTTCACCGACACGATCTTGAGCGGTCGGTGCTCGCTCACGTCCACGCGCGTGACGCCGCAGTGGTTGATCTCAAAGTGGCCCCAGCGACCAGTTGGGTCAATGCCCATGGCGCGACAGAGGAAGAACCGGATCAAGTTGGCGTGGCACACGACGACCTGGTAGCTGAACTGCTCTTCGTCGTCGCAGTCGTTGCTATCGATGCCGCACTCGCTGCCATCGCCGCCACTGCTGCTGCTGCAGCCGATCTGCGAGAAGAACGTCTGGAACGCCTGCTCCATGCGCTCGGCGTCTATTCGCTCGAGCTCCGCGTGCACTGTGGACGCACTCGCGAGCTGCGGCACAGGCTCGTGCGTCGTGTACGGTCGTCCGGGCCAGCCTTCGCGCAGCAGACGCGTGGGACTGAGCATGCAGTGCCCAAAGTCTTTGCTGATCGTGTGCGCAGTCTCGACTGCGCGCGTCATGTCGCTGTGGAAGATCGGGATGTCGTGTCGCGTCGGCGCGCGCGCGTACAGCTGCTCGAGGTACTTGCCTGTGAACTCGGCTTGCTGTCGCCCCATCTGCGACAGCACTTGGTGCGAGTCGGGGACGCCGCGCGCATGGGCGTTGATGTAGTGCCCATGCCGCACGAGGATCACGTGTTTTGTCTTTGGTGGCGCGGCGTACAGGAAGCTGCTGCACGGCGGCAAGAGCGCTGGCTGCAACTGCGGGGACGCTGGCGGCTGATCGCACAACGATGCGATCGACCGCATGCGCCGACTCGCGCTCGCAGACAGCTGCGCGACGTCGCTCGACTGCAGGTACGTGCTGCTAGAGCTGTCGCTGCTGCTACTGCTAGCGCTCGTTCTGCTCGTGTCTCTACTGCTGCTCAGTTCGCTTCGGTCGCGAAAGCTGGCGATTGCATCGATCCACTTGGCGTACGTCGCAGTCGTTGGGCACTCAAAGACGTACGCAGACGGTCGTCCTGGCTCCGCGCAGCGTGACCGCAGCTTGAACTTGCGCGCGTCTTTGAGCGCGTCTTGGTCCAAGAGCTCCATGCTCGCGACCTCGAGGTCGACAAAGTGGTGTCTGTGCTCCGAGATGGTCTCGAGATGGAGCGACGAGCCGTTCTTCACGACGAGCACGCAGAAGATCTGACAAGACGTACGCACGCACGCAGCAGCAGCAGCAGCCACCGAGCGAGGTCAGCACACCTGTCGAGCAGCTCGCGCTCCATTCCTTCAAACAGTCCGTATCAAGCAAGTGAGACGAGCGTACCGATCCAAGCGTCCGCAGCACGACAGTCTCCCGCGCGTGCTCTTCTGCGACCACGAGCTCGCCCTCGGCGACGACGACATCGCTCAGCGACGTCTTCTTCTTCGCCGTTGGACTCAAGCTCATGCGCTTGTTCTTGCGCTTGAGCGGCGACGAGCGCAGCGCGCGAGTGCCCGCTTGCTCGGGATCCGACTGTGCGTCCTGCTGCTCGGCGCGTACGTCCGTTGCGATCGGTGCAGGCGGTGGCGGACTGGCACTTCCACTGGTGCCAGCGCGCGTTGGCTTGATCGACAGGTTCTGGATGCGACTAGCAGCACAGACACCCACAGAGCCACCGAGAGTCCTCGTGAGCGATGCCACTGGCGTCTGCGTGTAAGCGAACGTCGCATGGACGTACACGCTCCGGGTCTTGAGCGCGCACTGGTCGTCTGACAGTGGCGACAGCGATTCGTTCTGCATGATCGCGCTGCTCTTGCTGAATGCGCGACGATGCCGACTCGCGTACGCGTGCTGCTGCTGCTGCTTTGGCAGCGACAGCGCGTGAGTGGACGCGCACGAAGCGAAGGCACTTGACGGAATGACGCGCGCGCGATCCTTCTATGGCGTCGTCTCGCGGCGGCTGCTGCTGTTGCACGACGAGCATCGTGTGAGCAGACGAGTCCAGACAACGTAGCAGGCCTTGCTGCATGGTTTCGTTCGCGTCGCTCCACGCTCGTGATGCCACGCGACGCGGGTGATTTGCTTAGTTCCCTTGCATCTCGTGCGCTTGACGTTTTGACACACGTGTGTGTGTGTGTGCGCGCGCACCTTGGCGCAAGGACAGCACACCGAGTGCTACGTGCATTTCCACACGTGCACGCGTGTAGTGCATGCGCACATGCCACAACTGCGTTTTCCATTCCATTGGCGCTTCAATGGAGAGAGAGAAGCACAGCAGCAGCAGTCGTGCCATGTCCACACTGCACAATGCCAAGCCATGCAAGCATGCACCATGCCATCATTGTTGCGCACATGCAGACACACCTTGGATTTGCGTGTGGTGCTGTGCACAGCGACGCAGCTCGAGCAGCACGATGATACTTGCAGGTGCTGGAGCAGTCTGCGCCGGCGACGCGAGAGCGAGCGCTACAGCAGAGAAGCGCGGTGTCGAGGCCGAGGTCGAGGTCGAGGATCGGCAGAGTCTGGCTTGGGCTCTGGCTGTTTGATGTCACCTGTGACTGACTGAGACGGTTGTGTGCTACTGTGTGCAAGTACGGCACGGTTCTCTTGATCAGGTGTATGCAACTTGGCTCTGACAATGGATACTATGGATCTTATCGCCTCCGTAAAATGATGGCCACTTCGTAGAGGATATGCATTTCAAGCGTGCTGTACTCACGCTTCTATCTGTACGTCTTATCGCTCCGAGACAAAGAGATCCGGATCAGAGAACTGCTCGTTTTCCGACAACTCTCTTGGTGTTTGTATACTTTCACTGGAATCGCATCGAAAATATCGAACCAGACCACTTGGTGTGGCAGTCGTGTGCAGGCCAAGGCAAAGGGCTCGAGCACGCTCTGAGCATATCGCCAGCACACCACGCTCGCTCTCCTCGGACGCTGTGCTGCTCGTATGCACGCGTGAGCTCTCTCGGTTCAAGCGCCAAGCGCTGAATGAGACCGCGCTCGTGTCTCAACTCGCGGTGGTGTGTGAGCCCCAACTGCAGAAGAAAACACCACATCACATCTCGGCTGGTGACGCGAACGACAGAAAACGAGCAGCAGCAAGAGAGCAAGAGACAGCTCGCTCGCTCGTTCACTCGCCGCGGTTGACAACGAGCGCGCTCAGCACACATACCATTGATCCACATGAGTGTCGACGCGCCTGCAGTTGCGCCACCGCCGAGCAGCACGAGCAACGCGAATGACTTCGTCGGCTACAACGAGTGGGCTGCCAACACGCTCGGCGTGACGATCGCGACCGACTTTGTGTACGAAGTGCAGGACGACGGCGACCGCGGCGTGTTCATTGCCGAAGACATTGCGCCGCACACGGAGGTGTTTGCGATCCCGCTTCACGCGATGCTCACAGTGCGCAGTGTGCACGAGACGCCGTCGCTTGCGCCGCTCACGCAGCTCGCGTTCTTCCAGCAGTGCGACAGCGACTGTGAAGACGACCAGCTCGCGCTCGCGCTGCTCTTTGAGAAGCACGTCACCGGCGCTGCGTCCAAGTGGAGCGAGCACATCGCGCTACTCCCAGCGACGTACCACAACGTGCTCTACTTTGGCGCCGATGCGCTCAAGCGCCTGCGTGGCTCCAACCTCTTCCTCATTGCGCAGCAGATGGAGCAAAAGGTCGCGGACGACTACGCCGCGCTCCACGCCACGGCGCTCGCGCCGCTCTTTGACACTCTGCTCACGACTGGCGCAACGACGTTGACGCGCGCTCAGCTCGAGCAGAGCTTTTCGCTCGCGAGCTACAAGTGGGCGCTCTCGACGATCTGGAGCCGCTTCGTGTCGCTCCGCGTCGGCAAGTGGGACGCGTCCGAGAGCTCCACGACGGCAGCCGTGACGACAGCGATGGCGCCACCCAGCGACCGCGAGCTCACAGTGTCCGCGACCGACTTCTTTGGCATGGCGGGCGTGAAAGCCATGGTCCCTGTGTTCGACATGCTCAACCACGACCCGGAGGCCGAGATGGCGCACTTCTTTGACGTCGAGACGCAGCACTTTCGGCTCGTGAGCCACCAGCACTGGTCCGCCGGCGCGCAGATGTTCATCAACTACGGCGCGCTGTCGAACCACAAGCTCTTGGCGCTCTACGGCTTTGTCGTCGACCCGAACGCGTACGACGCGCTCGATCTGTGGGTCCCCATGGACGAGACGACGTCGAGTCGCTTTGAAGCGAAAGCTGCGCTCCTCGCTGCGAACGGCCTCGACCATGCCACGACGCCGTTCGAGCTCACGCAAGACGAGCTGAACGAGCTCTTGCTCATCACCGTGCGCATCCAGGAGATCGAGTGCGACTCGGACGACGAGCTCGAGGCGCTCGCAGCGAGAGCGCTCGACGGCGAAGTCCTGAGCTTTGACAATGAGCACGCGACGCTCACGCGCCTCATCTACACGCTCCAGAAGATGCTCGACGAGTTCAGCGACGGCAGTGGCGACAGTGATGCAGCGAACGAAGACGACAGTGGCAACGCGCGGACGCTCCATGAGCACATGGCTGTGGTCGTGCGGCGCTCGGACGAGACGATCCTCACCGAGACGATCGAGATGCTCAAGTGGAAGTTACTAGAGATCCTCCCGACGCCCTAGTCGGCGCGGCGTCGACGTGTAGAGTGAGCGAGAGAGAGAGAGCTGCTGCTGTGTCACGATGTGAATCCGTCACTCTATGCGTCTTGTCGACTGGCGACAACGGTCTCTAGCTCTGTCCTCTCTCCTCGGTACGCTGCACTCTGGGTCTCTCACACCCACACTGACGTCTCGCAGCGCGTCCTACAGATGCGACCGCACTAGAGCTTGGGGACGCGAAAGATCTTGGCGACTTTGCTCTTCTTGCCCACGACCAGCACTTCATCGCCGCGCGGCGCGAACACAACGCGCTTGATCGTGTCGTCGAGTGCGTTTGGGATCACCGAGAGCTCACGGCCGTCGCTCGTCGCGACAAAGACCAGGTCTTGGTCGCGCGCAGCAGCGAGGAGCTACAGATGAACACGTAGCGCAGAGTTTGTGTGAGAACGGCACGATCAGACGGACGAGAACCACCCAGCCTGTGCGCACGCACCTTGGCGTCTGGCGAGAGGTCCACCGACTGGTACGGCTTCTGCGCACTCGCACTGAACGTCTTGAGCATCTTCGGGTCCTCCGATACGACGTAGCGCACTGTCGAGCCACATCCACACACGCAAGTGTGAGGCTCTTGCTTGAGTTCACTTCACAATCCCACGCACAAGGATGCACCGTTGATGTCCCAGAGCCGCACAGAGGCGTCTTTGCAGACTGTGATCATGCGCGTGACTGCCATCGCGTCCGAACCGTCGAACGCCAGGTCGAGCACGCCAGTCTAATCCGGCATAGAGCAAGCGAGCGAGCGAGCGAGAGAGCGATCACGCGCATGTCAGTCCTGCGTCGCCATCGCACAGAACGCTCGATACTCACATATAAAGTGCTCCGTCCAACCAACGTACGCGGTGGCCCTGGAGCGTCATGATCTTGTTCACTTTCTTGAACAGACCGGTCTTCTCGCGCGTGATCTCAAAGATCTTGACCTCCGGCGTGTACGCAGCCACGGCGATGTACCGATTGTCTTTCGAGCCAACGCAGTGGTAGTTCGCCACTTGGTTCGTGTTCACGACCTGCAGGAGCTGGCCGCTGAGGCTCCAGAACTTGACGTCAGTGTCAGCGTCGCCAGCGCACGTGATGAGTGTCGCCCACTGCGCAGGTTCATTGTCATCACCATCGCCATCGTCAGTAGCAGCAGTAGTAACAGAGCAATGGGAGTAGGATGCACGTGAGCACTGCAATGGCGTCTGTGAGTGGGCGAGCAATGGCGACCGAGCGCACACATACGTTGCCAATGTCGTTCATGAGCACCGAGTGCACGTCGGTCTTGTGCGCAACAGGGAACTCGGCCACGAGCTCGGGCTTGATACGCAGCTTCTCTGTGAGTCAACCGTCCAAGGTATCAAGACAACAAGAGCGCGTGAGGCAGTCCGTCGAACAGGTTCGTCACAGTATGCCTCGTCAACAGCAAGGCACATAGAGACGTACGGTACATCTTGAGCAGCCCGCCTTCAGTCACAACGACGAGCGTCTTGCCATCACAGCTGAACGTCATCGCGGTCACGTGGTCGTACTCGGTCGAGATCGTCTGCGGTTTTGCGTGCTTGTCGTGGAGCGTCTCGCGCAAGTACACGCGCACGGTGCGGTCGGTGCTCGCAGTTGCGAGGAAGCGGCCATTGGGACTGTACGCAGCAGCAGTGACTGCGTACTTGTGCCCCACGAGCACGTGGAGGTTGTCTGCGTGCTCGCGCGCACCTGCTGCATCTGCGCTCTCACTGTGCTGCTGCTGCTTCTTCTTCTCGGCAGTCACGTCGACGCGCTTTGCTTTGGCTTTCGGCTTCTTGGTTGCTGCTGCAGCGCGCTCGGCGTTCAGCTCCGCGACCTTTTGCTTGAGCTGCTGCGTCTCGCGGAGTTTCTGCTGCTTCGGGCGCTCGACGAGCACAAAGTAGAGCCCGCCTGCGAGCACAAGGAGCAGCGCGAGCACGATGCCCTCGAGTTCCATCGTTGCTGCGCGGTGGTGGTGTCGATGGCGATCTTTGTGGTCTGCTCGTTCCGAGTTGCGTTCCCTCGATTATTGCACGATCGTGTTGCTGGTTTGACGAGTGCATACTGAACGCAAGTTGTGAGCCGTTTCAAATTGCAGTGGTCCACAAATGTGCGTGGTCCACGCACCGAGTTGTAAACAGCGCTTCTTGATAGTGACAGAACCCAGTCATTTGTGTTCACGTCAACCACACCACCACCTTCAAGTTGCCTCGTTGTTTGACCAAGGCGACCGAAAGGCTCATTTCCGATTGAGCGCGTCGCACCGCACGCGCCGTCTTGACACCAAGCAACGTCATAGCAACACCAACGACAACAACGACAATGGAGCTCTCGCAGGTCGTGGGGATCGTCACGGGCGCTGCGGCTGGCTTTGGCCGCGGCTTTGCAGAAGCCGTGCTGGACGCTGGCGGCAAGGTGTTGCTCACGGACGTCGATGTGCACCAGCTGCAGCTCACGGGCAAGGAGCTGCAGAAGAAGCACGGCGAGAAGCGCGTGGCGTGGCTGCGCCAGAACGTGACCGACTCGGGCAGCTTCCACGAAGCGTTCGACTACGCGATCTCGTACTTTGGCTCGCAAGTGAACCTCCTCGCAAACAACGCTGGCATTGCGGGTGACATGGGCTTCTACGACGACGGCGCGCCGCGCAACTGGGAGCGCGTGATCGACATCGACCTCACGGCGGTTGTGCGCGGCACGCAAGTCGCGATCGACTACTTCAAGAAGCTCCCGAGCGGCCAGGAGGGGGTGATTGTGAACTTGGCGAGTCTCGCAGGGCTCAATGCAGTGCCGTTCTCGCCCGAGTACGCCGCAGCAAAAGCTGGCGTCGTTGGGCTCACGCGCTCGCTGTATCAGCTCAAGGCGAGCCACAACATCCGCGCGTTTGCGCTCGCGCCGGGCTTTACGGACACGGCCATGGGGCGTCTTGCAACCGAGACCGTGCCCGAGTACACGGGCGAGCAGGGCGGCTTGATGGCAGTCTCGGACGTCGTTGATGCATTCGTCGCTGCCGTGCAGGAGCCCGACAACGCTGGTCGCGTGCTGCGCATTGTCAAGGGCAAGCGCAGCTACTACCGCTACGCCGGCGACAAGCAGCTCTTCCCAGACTCCAAGCTTTGAAGAGGCTTGGAGGGTGCTACTACCAAGCGTTATCTCGTAGTCGCGCTTGTGCTCAGTGTCTCTATCCATTCCACGTCTAATGACAAAGCAATCCATTAAGCGTGTCCCTGCTGCTCGTACATGCCGGAGCAATGCGCTGTTGCTGTTCGGGCGAGGTGCTCTCGCATGAGAGTTAGCGAGAGAGCAACGAGGTGGTATTTTGTAACTAGCAAGACTTGATAGTGACAAAATCCAAGAATCGTGTCGCGTCAACAACAATTGGCAGCACTCGTCAACTTGCAGCACATCAACGTCTTGCTTGCTCCTGCGCGTTTGCAGCAGCTCCAGCAGCACGAGCGCCACCACACGAGGA
>JAASFT010000834.1:0-12601 GCA_023333885.1 Globisporangium parvum
AGCGCTTGTGTCCATGTGGGTCGGTGCACGAGTGTTGTCTGCCATTGCCGAAGAACGAGGCGCCAGAGCTTGTAGGCGTGTGTGCAGTCCCAGAAGAGGTGTCTGTACGTCTCGATAGTGTTGCAGCCGTGCGCGCAGTGTCGGAGTGTTGGGTCGCTGTTGTGGCGCCAGAAGAAGTAGTGCGTCGGCAAGATGCGCCACCAGATGCGGATCGTTACGTCGAGTGTGCGCGGATCGATGCGCTTGCGGAGGTCGCCCGTGTGCTCTTTGAGTCGTTGGATGTCGAGGGAGGCGCCGAGTTCGTGCCGTTGTTGTGCGCGGTCGAGTCGATCTTGAGGTACAGCGTGTTGATGCCGCCGAGCAGGAACGCCACAGACATGAGAAAGCCGCAGCACGCGAGCAGCACTTGCCGAATGAGCATCGAGCGGAAGACGCGCGCGTAGTCCGTGCGATCTGACGCGTTGCGGTAGGCGCGCCAGAGCGAGAGCCCCGTGGTCGGACCGAGCGTGAGCGAGATCACGACGCCGAGGATCGTGAACGTGTGGAAGTACAGGATGCGGTCGACGCCCTGGTTGATCCAGCAGTTGTCGAGTCCAGGGAACGGTCCGTAGCCACCAAAGCACCAGCACGCGACGACAGCAGTCGATGGGATCAGCACGAGACTCGCGTAGAACCAGCGCGTGTACTTTGCAAGTACTTGCACAGGCACTTGGCGAACAACGATCTGGCAGAGAGAGACGCGCACACACACGTGCTAATGAGCGAACAAGGCGTCCGGCTGTAAGTTTGGCAGCGCCAACAGAGCTTCGTAGCTGTTCGTACCAAGTAGATCGTGACCATGACTGTGATCACGGTCCAGACTGCAGCGCACGTGAACCAGTGGATGAGCGTGGCTTGGACTTTGCAGATCGTCGGCCACGGATGCGTCTGCAGGAGCACCACTTTGCTCTTTGTCACAGTGCTGATGAGCATCCTCCCGTGGAGTCCACACAGCGTGCCTCTGCACACAGCGCAGCGCAGTCGTGTGGGCGTGAGCGAGTGAGTGAGCGATGAGCACAAGCGCGCATACAAGGCAGAGCGCGAACGCAAACGATGAAGAGCTCGTACAGCGCTGCGACGAACGTGTTGTCAGGGAACTTGCGGTACTCTTCATGGCGCACACGCACGATCAGAACGAACACAGAGGCAACGACGGAGAGGATCGTGAGCGGCGCGTTGAATGAGCGCTGGTCCGAGTTGCACCGCTGCAGCTGGTACGCAGCGTAGCGATCGTCGTCAAAGTGCATGGTTGCTGCGAGTGGCGCGCAAGAGCTCCTCGACTCGGCTCAGCAGTGCATCCTGATGGGCAGCGCCAGGAGCTCGCTGCTTGTTTCAAGCTCGATGTAGCACTCCATCGTCGTCGCTGTTGACGCTTGGACACGAGAGCGCGAAGCGTCGCACCGTTTCTTCGAGACCACGCGTGCACTGTCACTCGAGACGCGCAGCGACGGCAGTCGAGATCTTCGCGCGCGCGAGACGCCTCCTTGTGTCGTGCAGTGCACGTGCGTGAGAGAGAGCGCGATGTGCGCACTCTTCTACGACTACAATGTCCAGATCGCGTCGAACCACCGCCACGTGTGCTCGGCATGGGGGGCAGCGGGCCCCGTGCTCGCAGTCGCACTCGAAAGTCGCGAAGTCCACTTCTTCACCGATGAGGTGCGCTGATGGCTCTCTCTGTCGCCTGCTACGCTGCAGTGGGCTCCGTGAGACGCACAGACGTGACGCGTGTACGAATGTGGTGGCGATGCATCGAGCAGGGCGACAAGAGCCCTGGATGCGAGGTCTATTCCCGCAGCGCCGACATCGTGACGATGGCGTGGCAACCTCGAGGCGGCGCGCTCGCGATCGGTTGGAGCGACGGTGCGTGCCGTGTCCTACACACCCATCCAGCCTGTCGAGTCTGCAGCGAACAACGAGAGTCTGGTGTCTAACTGAGCAGCTGGTGCGCGCTGGTGCGTGCGACTGCTAGGGATGGTGTCGCTGTGGCTCTTCAAAGAGAACTCGGCGCGCGAAGTGAACTCGCCACACACTGGTCGCGTCGGGCTCTTGAAGTGGGCACCGGCAGGGAACCGTCTCGTGTCCGCAGACGAGAACGGTGTGTGCGCCGTGTGGAAAGTCGACTCGCGCTCGCAGCTCGCGCTCAGCAAGTCGTACACGCGGCAGGGGAGCATCACGCACTGCGTCTTTGCCACGAGCCCAGCGCAGCGCGAGAAGCTGCTCAAGAGGTGCGAAGGCGTCTCGACTACCCTTGTCTTGCTCTTGCGCTGAGAATGGCGATACCGTCTCGCTCACGTGCTTCTCCGTCTGTCTGTCCCACTCGTTCACGCTCGCGTCGCTAGTGACAACTTTGCGCAGCACGCGTGCCCCGAGTTCTTCTTTGGCGGCGAGATCGGCTCGGCGCACTACGCCGACGACCTGGACCACATCACGGACATCCAGACGCTCAACCACGCGATCGACGCCATGATGTTCTACGAAGAGCACAACCGGCTCATTGTGATCACGCGCGCACTGCAGCTCCACGTCTTCCAAGTCGGCACCGCGGACGGCACGGTCAAGTCGACGCTCAAGTTCAAGCTGAGTGTCGCTGGCGACGGGAGTCTCCACGAAACACGCTGGGCAGGTCCGAGTCTCCTTGCAATCGCGTCCGGCGAGCCGCTCGTGCGCTTTTGGGACCTCCAAGCCGAAGAGAATAGTGTCTTGAGTCTCCCCAAGTCTAGTGCCACGAGCTACCAAGTGAACTGCCTCGACTTCTCACCGCGCAAGCGCATCCTCGTCGCCGGGACAACACAAGGCGTCGTGTTCTTCTGGCGCTGTGTTTCGCTTGCAGCGGCCGACACAAGCAACAACAACAGCAACAATGCAGTGACGTACCGCTGGGATCTTCTCTTCACGACCGAGGTCGGGCGAAGCATCACTCGCCTTGGCTGGAGTCCAATCTACTCGACACTGTACACGAACACGTCGGAAGGTGTCGTGATCTTGCACGAAGGCAACATGCAGCGCGCACTGTGCGGCGACACGGCGGTGATCCAGAGCCACCCCAAGACGCTCTCGATCGAGCGGTACCGCGACGGCACGGTCTTGCAGTCGACGCTCGAGACCGCGCTGCCGATCAAAGGCGTGTCGCACGACACGGCGTCGCTCGTGATCTGGAGCGGCTCGAAAGCCGAGGTGTACGAGATCCGCGACGGCGAGCACAAGCGCTCGGGGCAGTTCAAGTGCGACTCGCGCGCGCTCGTGCTCCGCGGCGACTCGGTCTACCGCACGAGTGGGAACCACGTCGAGATCTGCAATGTCCAGGGCGTCGTGAAGAACACGATCTCGTTCACCGAGGCGGAAGGTTGCCCTGCGCTGCTGTCGCTTCAGAACAAATACCTCGCTGTTGGGACGGACCAAGGGCTCCTGCGCGTGTTTGATCTCTCGCGCCGCGACCCGAAAGCGATTGGGAGCATGGGCAACTTCCGTGACGCATACGGCGACGAGACGCGCGCGAGCATCATGCGCGCGATCGCAGTGAATGCCGACGGCACGCGCGTGTGCATCCTCGCTGACAAACTCGAAGGCGCACTCAAGATCCGCGCGCCGCTGTCAAAGCTCTACCTCTTCCAGACCGACCTCAACATCTTCCAGCACTACGACTTTGGCGCCACGCGCTCGCCGAACCTGGTATTCTTTGACCCGCACGAGCCGCGGCTGCTTGCATGTGAGACGACCAAGAGCCGGGCTGACGCTGCGGCTGGAGGTAGCAGCAGCACCAGTGGGAACCAAGCCACTGACGCTGCGCCGCGCCGCGATGGCGACACTGATGCGGCAGGTAGCATCAATGCCAATGCGACTCGCGCGTCACTCTCCGACAAAGAGGTCACAATCATGTTTGCGTCGAACGACCACGGCTTGCTCATGCAAGACAGCTTTGACCTCGAGCTCAAGTACAGCGCGCTGTTGGGGATCCAAGCGCCGCGCGTGTACTTCGTCGCCCAGGTCGAGAAGAGCTCGAGCATCGATGCCACGACAGTTGTCAAGTGCGGTAGCAGCAAGGACCGCACGAACAGTCTCACAAAGGCGAGCGGCGGCAATGGCAGCAGCGCGAATGCGTTCAGCTACCTCTGCACGAAGGTCATGCGCGACTTTGTCGGCCTCGACAAGGTCGACGAGAAGGGTCGTGAGGCGCTCATCAACTTTTGCTACTACGTCACAATTGGGAACATGGACGAAGCGTACCGGTCCGTGAAGCTCATTGAGAACCCGTCCGTGTGGGAGAACATGGCGCACATGTGCGTCAAGACGAAGCGCGTCGACGTCGCACAGGTGTGTCTAGGGAACATGGGCCACGCGCGCGGCGCTGCAGCAGTGCAAGAGGCAGCGCTGGAGCCGCAGCTCGAGGTCCCAATCGCTATGGTCGCGATCCAGCTCGGACTGCGCGACGACGCCGCGCGGCTGTACCGCGAGTGCGGTCGCTACGACTTGCTCAACAAGCTCTACCAAGCGAGCGGATACTGGCAGAAAGCCGTCGACGTCGCAGCGAAGCGCGATCGCATGCACCTCAAGACGACGCACTACGCCATGGCGCAGCACTACGAAGAGATGGGCGACGTGAAGCAAGCCATGGAGGCGTACGAAGACGCCGGAACGCACGAGAAGGACATCCCGCGCATGCTCTTTAAGCTCGGGAAGCTCGACTTGCTCCAAAAGTACATCGCGACGTCGAACGACCGCGCGCTGCGCATCTGGTGGGCCCAGTTCCAGGAGAGTCAAGGTCGCTTGGACGACGCGATCGAGAGCTACGAGCGCGCGCGGGACTACCTCTCGATCGTCCGCGTCTTGTGCTTCAAGAAGGACTTCCAAGGCGCTGCGAAGGTCGTGAAGACGAGCGGGAACCGCGCAGCAGCGTACCACCTCGCGCGCCAGTTTGAAGCCCATGGCGACACGCAGAGTGCGATCCACTTCTTCGCGGCTGGTGGGTGCTACAACCACGCGATTCGGCTCGCAAAGGAGCACCGCATGGACGCAGACCTCATGAGCTTTGCGCTCATGAGCACACCGAGCGACATGCTCGAGTGCGCGGCGTACTTCGAAGCACGGCGCGAGATGGAGAAGGCTGTGCAGCTGTACCACAAAGGCGGGAACGTCGCAAAGGCACTGGACCTGTGCTTCCAAGCGCAGCTCTTTGAAGAGCTCCACCACTTGACCGACGAGCTCGGGAGCTCCAACACGTCGCCTGCGATCTTGAAGAAGTGCGCCGACTTCTTCATTGTGAACGGCCACTACGCCAAGGCAGTGCACCTCTGTCTCATTGGGAACCGCGTGAGCGAAGCGCTTGATGTGTGCATGCAGCACAGTGTCAAGGTGACAGAGGAGGTGGCGGAGCGCATGACACCGCCGAAAGACGACAAGGACGGCGCGAGCGATCCAGCGGTCCAGCAGAAGCGTCGCACGGACGTCCTTCGGAAGCTCGCAAAGGTGTGCAAGAAGCAAGGCGCGTACCACCTCGCAACGAAGAAGTACACGCAGGCAGGCGACAAGCTCAAGGCGATGAAGTGCTTGCTCAAGTCGGGCGACACGGAGAAGGTCGTGTTCTTTGCGAACGTCTCGCGCAACAACGACATCTTCATCCTCGCCGCGAACTACTTGCAGAACCTCGACTGGCGCAGCGACAGCGAGGTCCTGAAGAACATCATCGGGTTCTACACAAAGGCGCGGGCGTTCGAGCAGCTCGCGGGCTTCTACAGCGCGTGTGCGCAGGTCGAGATCGAGGAGTTCCGCGACTACGTGAAAGCCATCGGCGCCGTCCAAGAGGCAATCAAAGTGCTCGCAAAGGCGCGATCAGAGACAAAAGACAAGCTCGTGAAGACGCTCGAGACGCGCGTGCTGCTCATGGAGCAGTTTGTCACTGCGCGTCAGCAGCTCCGAGCGGATCCGAGCGAGCTCGTCGACGTCGTGATGAAGCTCCTCGATGAGCCAGGCATTGAGGACGCGATTCGCGTCGGCGATGCGTACGCGATGCTCTTGGAGGCGCACTACACGCAAGGCGACATGGCGAAGAGTCTCCAAGTGATGGAGACGATGAAGAAGCGCGGACTCGCGATGAAGAACTACGTCGACGCGCGGCTTCTCCAGGACATCCAGCAGCGACTGGGCGGATCCAGTGGCGATAGCGACAGCATGGACAAACGCCGCAAACCGACGTCGGGCGAGCACAAGATGGCGGCAGACGACGACGATCGGGGCAATAGCGACAGCGAACGCGCTAGCGCGAGCGCTCTGAAGCGACCGACGACCTCTGGCGGACGCAAGCCCCGCAGCGACGAGCAAGGTGATGACGACGACGACATGGAAGAGGACATTGCCGAGGAGGACTGAGGGAGAGAGGCAGGACCACGCAGACTCGCTACAGCGGTAGACAGCTACTGAATGCACATGCATGCACACCCACGTGAACAGCGAACGCTTGGCGTGCTCCACCGACGAACTCTCGTGGTGCTGCTCCTCGAAAGGACGCTTGCTTGACGGCGTTTCACTCACTCACTCACGTCCAATGTGTGCGCGTACTGTCGTCACGTCCTATCACGGAGGCACCGCACATGCGCCGCCGCGACGCACTCCACGCGCTCATCAAGAGCCACGGCGACTCGAACCACAACAGTGCCGTAGCCGCTGCCGACAACGATAGAGACGCGTGTCCAGAGACAGCGCGCGGTACGAGCGTTGAACTGGTTAACAACAACGACTCGAATGCAGAGCCGCCGCCTCCAGTGCTCTCACCCGAGGCAGCAGCAGTGCTCGCAGCGCTTCCGCATGCCTCGACGCCGTATCTCACGTGCTCGCGCTGCAACAGCGTGACGTTCATCAATCTACGGCGTGTGCGGCCGCGCGATGAAGCGAAAGACGAGAGTCGCCTGCCCGAGTTTGAGCAGCTACCCATCTGCACTGGCTGTGGAAGCACCAAGTACCTCCGCGCCGGTGTCGTGAGCTTCCAGGAGAAGATCGCAGAGGAACAGAACGCGATCAAGGAGTTCGAGCGCAGGCGCGGTCCGGCCACTGCGCTACTGCAGCGCATTGCGCGCGGCTACCTCGGTCGCCTCGAGTTCCGCAGACGCAAGATCGCGCGCGAGCGGTACTTGCGGCAGATCAACCGCGCCGCGACGCGCATCCAGACACGCGTGCGCGGTATGCAAGCGCGACGGCGCACTGTGATCGAGCGGTGTCTGCGACTCGTCCAGACCATGCACCCGAGCATCCTCGCGTTTGCGCTGGCAGCACGACCGGACCGCCCGCCAGTGTTCTGGTACGACAACCCAGCTGAGCGCAGCGTCTTCTTCTGGAACTACCGCGAGTTCGTGCGGCGCGCAGGCGGTCGCCCGCCACTCATCAAGGTCGAGACGAACGTGCTCGAGATCACGCGGCGCATGCTGCTACGCGAGTACGTGCTCGTGAGTCGCATCCAAGCGCGCTGGCGCGGCATCACAACACGGCTTGTGTTCTGCGAGTTCAAGCGCCAACGCGCGTGGCTGCGCGGCATTCAGCAGTCGCCTGCGATCAAGATCCAGCGCCTCTTTCGCGGCCACACGAGTCGCAAGCGCTGCCGCGCACTGCGCGTGACGACACTGTACCCGTCCCAGCTCATTGCGTACCGCGAAGCCCGGCGCGAGCAAGCGGAGCGCGAGAAGCGCAAGGCATTCCGCGCCAAGTTGCTTGGGAAGTACCGCCTCGAGTACCAAGTGGACAAGACGACACGCATGATGGCGCTGCAGGTGGCACAACCTGGCAGCACTGTCCTGCGCAAGCAGCAAGCTGCAAGTGCTGCTAGTGAAGAGATCGGTCCTGAGACGCATGCGCACGTCCAGCACTCGCTCAAGAGCTCGCGAGTAGCGCAGCCTGTTGCAGTGACGACCACAACACGAAAGCTGCTGCCGCACACACGGCAGAAGAAAGCAAACCAGCACAACGACAGCTTGAACGACGCCATGGGTTCGATGCGCGAGCGCAAGCGAGACAGTGGCAGCAGTAGCAGCGACGATGCTAGTGACAGCACTGGCGGTGGACCCAGTCATCACCGTGACGACGCAACCCAACGAGGTGGGCATAGGAGTCGCAACGCAAACAGCCAGCGCTTCGCCGAGATCAAGCGCAAGCTCGAGCGCCGTCGCCACCGCGCGCACGACCCGCGCACACACATCCTCGAGGCGCAGCTGTACGCAGCGCCGAGTGCGCGCTCACCAACGCGCCGTCCAGAAGTGTGATGACGTTCTTGCCATGAGGTGCTGCGAAACGACGCGAGTGAAAATATGTTCGAGGTCGTGGTCATGAGGTCGTCGTGGTCTACTCTGGCATTCGGCCTCGCTTCTTCGCTGGCGAATGCACACTCTTGCGCACTTGCGCTCGCTTCTTCTCGGCGCGAGCTGCGCGGTCCGCTTCGACTCTCGCTCGGCCGTCTCCATGAAGGATTGATGTCATCTCTCGAGCCACTTGCCACGAAGCCGTTACTGTTGATAGAGAGGGTGTGACTACCTCTGGAATTCCACTAGTGACTGATGTGGACCACGCGATCATAAACGACTGCTGGCAACCAACCGACACCAACGCACAGCCGCGTTGATCGATTGACCCGCACAAGCGCTCGCAGCAGCAGTCGACGGACGTACGCGCGCGCACAGGCAGCCTCGTCGCTCTCTCCACACACACACACATACACACACACGCGTCCATACAGCCAGTCCGTAGCAGTGATGGTGGCCGGCAAAGACGACAAGAAGAGCGCGTACCAGGGCAAAGCCGGTGCTGGCGGCAACAAGTTCTACAACAAGAAGGATGGCGGCAGTGGCAGCGGCGGCTTCAATGCCAAGAAGCGGTCGGCGTCTGCTGCCGTGGACAAGGACGCGAAGAAGTCGTTCATGGACCAGAAGGTCGCAAAGAAGCAGCGCAAGATGCAGCGTCCGCACTATGAGATGGTCACGCGCGCAAAGCAGATCTGGAACATCATTCGCGAGCGCGAGGTTGAAAAGAGCAAGCGCGAGGCGCTCGTGAAAGAGCTCTACGACCTCGTGAAGGGCAAGATCTACGACGTCGCGGCGAAGCACGACGCGTCGCGCGTGATCCAGGCGCTGCTCAAGTTTGGGAAGCCAGAGCACCGGACGCAGACAGTCGCGGAGCTGCGCGAGCACATCCTCGACTTGTCCAAGATGCAGTACGGCTGCTTCCTCGTGCAGAAGATGATCAAGTACGGCAGTGCGGCAGACCGCGCGACGATCGTGAAGCAGATCACCGGGCAAGCAGTGCAGATCGGAACGCACAACATCGCTGCGAACGTGCTCGAGTACGCGCAGGAGTACCTCAAGCCGTCGCAGCTCTCGGGTCTCAAGCTCGAGTTCTACGGCAAGGAGTTTGCGTACTTCAAGGCCGAGACGAAGAAGAACCTCGGCGACATCCTCGCGGCGAACCCGCTCAAGAAGGACGAGATCCTCAAGCACCTCGCGTCGATCCTGAACCGCATGGTTGACAAGCAGCTCCTCGGTCTCGCGTTCGTGCAGACGCTCTTGTGGGAGTACATGTGCCACGCCGAGTACGACGATGTCCAGAGCATGGTCGCGAACGTCCGCGACGCGTCGCTTGCGCTGCTTGCGACGCGCAACGGTGCGCGCGTGGTGAACAAGTGCATCTCGCTCGGGTCGCCAAAGGACAAGAAGCGCATTATCAAGTGCCTCAAAGACAAAGTCCTCGACGCGTGCAACCACCCGAGCGGGTACTTGGTCATCCTGCGCATCCTCGATGTCGTTGATGACACAGTGCTCGTCCAGAAATCGATCCTCGCGGAGCTCAACGACCACTTGCTCGCGATCGCGCTCCACCCAACGGGCCACAAAGTCCTGCTCCAGCTCTTGAGTCCGCTCAACAAGAAGTACCTCTCGTCCGATGACATTGCGCTCCTGGCGCCACCGATGGTGCCGTCGCCCGAGGACGCAACGACGCTCGTCGTGAACTACAAGAAAGACCCGACGTCACGCCGTGAAGAGCTCCTCAAGGGCTTGCTCCCAAAGCTCGAAGACGTCGTGGCTGCGAACATGAACGAGCTCCTGCGGTCCAAGGACGGTCGCAACGTCGTCGTCGAAGTGCTCAAGCGCAGTGCGAGCAAAGACGTCGAGGCGAGTCTCATTGACGCCGCGCTCGCAGAGCCCGCGGAGGAAGGCGAAGAGCCGATCTACTCGGACGCGATCGCGCACTCGGCGCTGCGCCGTGTGATCAAGGAGTCGACGTTCGCTGTCCCGCTCCTCGATGCAGTGACTGACAGTCTCGCGACGTGGGCGACGTCGAACCGCGGCTCGTTTGTCGTGCTCGCGTTCCTCGAAGCGGACCACGGCGCAGCGAACGCCGCGAAGGTCGTAGCAAAGGCGCTCAAGGCGTCGCTCCCGAGCCTCAAGAAGCTCGTCGAGACGCAGATGGGCACGAAGCTGCTCCTCGAGAAGCTCAAGTAGACGAGTGTACCCATTTTATAGACCTCTAGCACCCTTCCTGTCACTACGTCTTGCGTCAGTGCCTCGCTTGTTTGCTTCTTAGTCGCTCGCAGAGCTGCCGTCGCTTGTGTCGTCGTCACTGTCGCTGTCACTCTCGTCATCGTCATCGCCATCGTCGCTGGTGTCTCTCACGCCAGCCAACGAGACGGGACTCCCATTGCGCCAACTCTCAAGCAGATCCAACACGAGCGGCTGCTCTCGAAGCACTGCGAGCTGAGCAACGGTCTCGCCAAACTGCTCATACGCATACACCAGCAGCAGCAAACGGCACGATACCGCCGTGAGTACCGACAGACGACTGCAGTGCCTGTGCCTCGTGCAAGCGACCGAGTGCGTCGAACCTGGTTTGGCTTCTCCACGAGCTCAGCGTCGCAGAGCTGGAGCATGTTGTACAGGATGTTGAGACTCCCGGTGGATGCAGCGTAGTGCAGCGCCGTCATGCCCTGTGCGTCCTGGAGCTTGAGACTCGCACCGGCGTTCAGGAACACCATGCCGAGCTGGAACAAGTGCGGCCCCGCCTCGATGCACTGCATCAGCGCAGTCTGACCAAACACCTACATACCGGAGCACATAGGCACCAGTGACGCAACTATCAGCACAGCCAGTCTGCCAAACACAGACGCATGTGACGTACGTTGCGCGCATTCACGTCTGCTCCGAGCTCAATGAGCGTCGATGCTGCTGTCTTGTTCTCGCCCACGACAGTGAGCATCAGTGGCGTCGTGCCCCATCGGTCCTGGACGTTCAGGTCGGCGCCGTACTTGGCGAGCAGCCGCACAATGTCGAGGCTTGCGACTCGACTCGCCCAGTGCAGTGGCGTCCAGCCATCTCGCTACCACGCCAAGAACATACACCGTCGTCATTGCCATTGACGCTGTCAACCACTCCAGTAAGCAAGGAGATCACTCGGCACCACTCAGCAAGCATCTCACATCTTTCGTGCTCAGCGACGCTCCTTTCTTCAGCAGCACGTGACAGATGCTCGTGCGGTTGAGCGTGCACGCCCAGTGGAGCGCATTGCGGCCATCAGCCCCAATTGCATCGATGTCGATTGCGTTCGCGATCCCCGACAGGATCTCATCCACGTTGTCTACGACCGGATACACACAGCACCGCCACAAGTGGTGAGACACCACTGCATCTGGCAGACCGCCGATGGTCGCAACATGATGGCAGGCGCTGTGTGCGCATGCGTCTTCGCGCTCACCAGTCTTGGCGGCAAGTGTAAAGCCATCAGCGATCTGCCCATGCTTCCGTGCCACCTACGGTTGCGTCCACATCAAATCGCATCATTAGGAGCAGCAAGTGCGAGAGCTCTCGCGCCGCCACACAGAGCCGCGCTGACTACCAACGTACATCGTACGCGTGTGACAAGCGCCAGAGCAGATACGTCGCGAATGCGCATGGGATGTCCGCGATCGCCAGTGTGTGCGACGACGCAGATGCAATGCACGCAAAGTTGTCGATGCTCAAGCGTGCGCGACACTGCGCGTCGTGCTGCCAGACCATGCGCTGCCAGGACACGACACTCGGAATCAGGAGCACGACTTGGAGCAGCGAGCACACTACAGGTGTCGCGAGCGTCGTCTCGACGCCTTCGCCGTTCCACGTCGGCATCTTCACATCCATCGCAGCCATGAGACTGAAGATGAAGCTCGTGATTGCTGCCATGAGTGCGATGACTGTGAGTACTCTCGTTGCAGTCGCAAGTCCCTGGCACCATGGATCTTGGGTCGCAATCGTCGGGATCGCGCTACCAAGTACGTCCATTCGAATGCGAAAGCTGCGTGTGAGAGCTCTCGAATGTGCCTCAGAAGCAAGACGTAGTGTCAGAGCCGCAGCGAGCCTACCAGAATCTGCTGTAGGTCGTGAACGCTTGCTGGCTCGACGAGACGTCGTCGCTCTCGACTGAGAGTCCTGCGTTGATGAGCTTGTACTGCACGCCAGTGCCCTGGAGCAGCATTCGCAGTAGGAGTAGTGGTAGCAGTAGTAGCGCCGGAGGCGAGTGGACGTTTGGTGATGACGGTTGTGGCGGTGGTGGTGCTCGCATG